>APFE030353715.1:0-60807 GCA_000404065.3 Pinus taeda
CCTCTTCAGAAGCAGGAACCACATACGATAGGACTACAGATTCCAGAGTATCACTCAGCAGATGCTAACGACCGATAGGTCATCTGAAGCTCAGAATCAAAGGCGCACAAAAGCAGCATGATTACAAAGATACCTGAATCTTACACGCCAGAAAAGCCCGGAATGAAGAACGAAGGCAGTTTTCAATCCAGAGAATTGCTTGGAAAGTAAAGCCTTCTGACTCATCAAGTCATTCACAAAGACAAAAACCGAAATAGAAAAAGCAGAACCAGTTTGAGGGAAATTTGGGTTATTACCAAGTATACACTCAATCAGCGGGAGATTCTCTAAAATATCTGATAGTTTGCCAAAAAGTGGTGCCAGCCCTTGTTATTGCTATTTTTATAGCACACACGAAAGGGAAAGGTAACCAACCGACTCTTCTCAGATGAATGCTGCACACTTACAACACTAAGGAGCAAATACAGAAATAGTTCGAAGTCGGATTTAATTTTATAAATAGTTTTCTTTATCAGAGGGACGGTCATTTGAAAACCGGATCCCAAATTTATGTAATTAAGTTAATTAGTTAGCAGTATTTAAACCCTTCTCAGGCATTTAGAGAAGGGTCCGGAGATTTGTCAAAAACTTGTCCTCAGAACATGCACTTTTGCGCCCTCGGAGGTGGTTTTGATGAATGGATGGATCAAGGTTTATTAATGTTTGCATCTGATGTCTGCTACTGATGTTGCACTTCTGTACTCTTAGTAGATGTTAGAACAAGGAGAGATAAATCATTATTGCTTGAAGCTTATGAGTGGAACCAGTCATAAATGGTACTTTTATCTCTTGACTATTCCTGCTTATGTTCTTTAAGTGATTTATAGTTTCAGTTGTTTATATGTCATTGTATGAGTGTATGAGTTATCATTTGGCACTTTTGTACGGTGGATTCATATTGTTTATGCTTGACATATGAGTAACTTATTATGCGATATGTTGTTCATAACTGTTTTGTCTAACTTCTTATGCAAAATAGTTTATCTTTAATGATTTCTATTCTTATGATAGCTGAATGATATTTATTACCAGTTATTGTTCGAAATCTTTTTAGATCACATAATAGGAGATATATACCTCGAGTTAGTGTAGATTAGATGTGTTGATTCTCACTAGATTACAATAGCATAGAGTTAGTTTAAAGAGTCTAAATTAGATTAGCTTTAAATTCCTCTTAGATCAGCATAGTTCAAGCTCTACACACACACACACACCCAAGATTGGGAAACTGGTCCCGTTATCCCCAGTCGGACCTGCTATACCAAACGGATAAGGCGTTGCCAACCAAGGTCCGGACCGGGTGGGTCTCCCCCTTGTTGTCGACCTGATTTTCGGGGCTTCAACAGGTCCAAAGGGTTCTTGAACTTGAGGTTGTGAGACGTAAAGCAACATTGACTAAAGACCCATCAAAATTACTATATGCAAAGGCAAGCACATCCCAAGCTATCTCTTTATCATCAGAAGAAGTTTTTCCCTCTATAGTAACTCCAAGAAATATGTCCACACCTACAATTATCTCATTTAAGGTGCTCAATCCCTACTAGAGATATTGGTTGATACAAGGTAGAGAAACTACAAATACAACATTCAGGACTTACAATAACACGCATGGCTTAGGAAAAGTCTTTGGCTTTAACCTTATTGATTAGTATAGAGACGAGATCCACCTTTTTGCATTTGTTGAATTGGATGAATCCTTTTATAATATAATCCAATTTGGAAAACTATACATTGTTTCAAATGGAACAGTGAAAGAAACAAACCCAAACTACAATCACCTAAAGAAAAATGGGAGATTTTTTGTTTGCTGCATCCATTATCAAGCCATGTTCACAAGATGATCCAACTTTTCCTTATCAATGCTGCCAATTCAAAACCATAAATGAAATAAAGTCTACAAGCCTGAATACCAATGTTGATGTTATTAGTATTGTTAGTTCCACCTCACCTGCCACGATAATTCAACAAAGCGATGGAACTGAAACACTTAAGAAAACCCTCACATCAAAGGACATGTCAGGATTTAGCATTGATGTAACATTATGGGGAGATCAATGTGACTCTGAAGGGAAGAAACTTGTTGAATTATTATCTTTTGATAACCCACCAGTCCTTGCAATTAAAGCAGGCCATGTGTCTTAATTCAACTGAATCACCATAGGGACTGTCTCCACCAGTAATCTCATCATAAATCCAAACATTGGAGAAACTGAAGCACTTCAAACATGGTTCTGTGAAACAATATTCAACTCTTCCTCTCCATATTTGAGGAGAAACTACAACATTTCTACTAAGTGAGCCCGAAAACAGAAGACGGTTCACGACATTTCTTGCATGGAAATATTCGAGAAAGCAATATTGGGTTTCTATTCGTGTAATTGTAACTGCTCTTCACATGTATTATTTCTTCTTTCTTTCGTTCCATTTGAGTTTCAATTTCAAGAAATGCATGAAGAAAGTGATGCACTATTCTAACAATATGTGGAACTGCACAAAACATAACGACGACTTCCCAAAATGTGATTATCATTACAAACTTAGACTTGAATTACATGACCACATCGGGCACTTAGACAACATCATAAATTTCAATAATGTTGGAAATGAACTCATTGGTGTTATAGAAAAATATTTGTTTCTTCTTTCTATCGAACCATCCAATGTCCAAGAAATTTGTGGAAGAATTTTATGTCGTCTTTTCCACCTAACACTTTCCATCAAAACAAAATTTTTCAATGGTGTTGAGTGTTTGCAAACAGTTCTAGTTTTCTTAGAAGAAATTTTTTATGACTCTACATCCAAAGAGGTCCTCAAATACATCCAAGAAATGTCTACTACACAATGATCTACTATATGTCATCTTCGAGATCTCTTCATGCCTCCAAGGACCATTGCCATTTTGTACATGGAGTATCATATCTATAGAAATCATTGTTCCATGATTTTGTAAAATATCTTCATGTTGTTGTAATTTACTCTTTCTAGCCAAGACTCTTATTCAAAAAATCTAAAATATGTATGTTTATGCCTTTCAAATTTATAGAAAATGCATAGCAACATTTGTAACAACTCCAATTTATTTTATTTTTACAAAGCCTATATGTCTATACCTTGAATATTTGTCTTTTAACTATTCATGTTATCTCTGAAACATGTTCAAAAAAAAAAAAAAATCTAAATATCTCGCTGCATTAATTCTAACATTCGAGGCTACAATAATGAAATTTCTCACAAATCTATCATGTATCTTTGTAAACTTTCAAGCATGTCATGGACACACTCTTTTCCTAGTAATGCTAACTTTTCTTCTTTATTATATAAATTGTTTTTAAAATGTAAAGATTCATAATTCATTTCCTATACATATAGAATTCATTTATACTTCTCTATAATTTTCCTATACCTCCATTAAATTATTTGTACTTGCTTAGATATGCCATCCAACAGTGAAAATATGGATAAAAATGCACGAAGGTATCTCCATTATGCAGATAACAAAAACACAATAAATGCACAATGGTAACTACTTTATAAAAAAAAAACAAAAACCTTGTTGCCTCACCTACTTCCCCTCCCACCTCATGTGCTCCCCCAAATGTGCAAACCAACTCACATCACCTTTTTCAAAATCAACACAACCCTCACCACAATGATGAGCATCGTCGCTTTCAACAAAGGATAGATAAAATTTCTTCCATGCATGTTTGCATAATATGAAAAGAATCATACTCAGGCATGAAAACAAGGCTTCTACATGGTAATATTTCTTGTTTTCGTTGTGCCTCATCTAGTCCTCCATATCATTTTTCTCATTTGAATAACATGGACCTCGACATGCAACCACTTGTCCTTTCTAATTTAACACAAGTTGAAGAAATTCTCATCGCATGTGTCAATGCCATTCTACAATAAGCTTCCCCCAGGACATAACTGCTATTTCCAACTGTTTATCTCATATGGTTTCTGAATTGGACATCCTCAATATTAAAACACACAATACTTCTGAAAAGTTTTATGAATTATTTTTTTTTAAATCACAAGTAATGGCAACACTTGAATACAAACTAATAAATGATCGCTACTACAAGGATTTCCATCTCAACCCATCTGCAATTAATTCTTTGCCATATCAGCCTACAAATATATATTTTCTTCTTCATAGTGTAACCACCTCTTCATTCAAACCCGATGACACTGTAATTGATTCTAATTATGACCCTAATGTCATCCTCACTCCATTAGATCTCCAACATTCATTTTTTGTTCCAACTCTCCCAAATTCATGTACTAAGCTTGAACACATATGTGCTTATTTACACTTGCCTCATTCAAATTCAACAAACTCACTTGATTGGCCTACAATATACCTATCCCTTATAAATGAATACACCACCGAAGGCCTTTTCGCCATGTCATTCACCACACTTTTTCCTACAGGCATTGCCATGGTCACACAACTAAGAATTACAAAAGTTGATATGCATGAATATTCTTTTCATTTAATTCACTACCATGATAATTGATTTGGCTAGCATCCAAAATTTCACTACTACTTGTTGGATACCTATACCAATAGGTTTCATATTTCATGATTGGAAAATTCAAATGCCAAATATGCTCTATTTTGCTGATACAAAGATCCCATATTTCCAAAACAAGGCAAGGTGTGTACATGCCCTCATGTTTACTAAATTTTGATGGATGGTCCAACAGTCTAATCTCGATCATGCCATGTTTCAATTTTTGTTGTAGAATAGAGAAAGAAGTCTATCCAAACTGTTTAATCTTGGCAGACCAATAGTTAGGCAGAGAAACTAAGGTTCCCAACTGCTTAATCTGGGGCCTTGGAAGCAATAAGGGTAGTGCTAGGTAGGCAATCAAAAGAAAAAGCCAATGGAAAAGAAAAGGCACATAAGGGTCTGTAAGTCCAAGTGCACCCTCCAAGAAGAAACAAAAAATGTTAGGCAAGTAGATGGGTAGGTAGATGGGGTTGCAGAAGTGGTATTTCTTTCAAACTGAATTTTGTTGGTTAATATAAGGAAAACAACACAATGGAGCATGTCTAACTTCCTTTTCCTTATTTTTCACTCATTACTAGCATCCCTACATCAGTTGTGTTTGTGAAAGAATTCAAGGTTTTATGTTGGTTCTGGTTTCCTTTAAGAGCCACATTTCTTGTGCCAAATTCTTTTCATTTTGATCTACTCCCTAAGCTAAGTGGTTTTCAAATAAACTTAGTAATATCACTCCTCATTCACCTTCTCCCTCCATATTAACCCCTAACTTCTATTATATAAATCCCTATGTCACCCTTTCCCTACTATTATAACACCATGGTGTATAAACCCCAAGCATTCTATAAATATCCCCCCCCTTGGCATTATAGCCATAAGTTCACTACTAGGGAATTAAATTGACATTTGGTCAGTCTAAGAACCCAAGCCTTACCTCTTTTCCTCGTTCAGAATTCATTTACCCATTCAACCCTTCATTTGCCTAAGAAACCTTGCAAAAAACCCATTTTCACCCCTAACCCGCTCAATCGCAAAAATACATTGAAAAACCCACTTTTCCGCCTTATCCTAAGTTTCGGAGCTATGCGCGACTTTATAAAGAAATACATTGAAAACCATACAAATTCATCAATATTTCTAAAGGTCCCACCAGGCACAAATCCCATGAAAAGTCATTTTTTATTACCCGCCCGACGTCGTATCGTCCGGAGAGGTTATTGGCCCGTCGACCGTCCGATCGGGCGCTTTTCATCCAACGGCTCATGTGGATATCGGACCGGCCCCGACGTTCGAAAGATAGCGTCCGATATCTGTCAGAGGGTGACGTCAGGCCTCGTCCACGCGTCGCCCCCACAGCTTATCGGAGCCCCCTTTGACAACTCCACTTCCGTGTCAAAAGCGGTGTGATATCATACCACCTGCGGTTTCCGGTTTCCGCTAATCCGCCTGCCAACGTCACTGCCAGTGTCACTGCTACGTCATTGCTGTGTCCGTGCCCCCGTCCGCCATTGCTCCACCTGTCCGCCACCTCACCATCCTTGTGGACCACTCATAAGCTGCCATGTCACCTGATGATGTCATGCTGACGTCATCCGACCCTGACCCCACTCGATGACGTCATGCTGATGTCATCCGAAAAAGGCGCCAATGTTCCAAAAATCCATATTTTGGCCAATTTTTTGTGTTTTTTGCACTTTTTGCATAAACTTCTGTTTTTTCTTCTGCATGTATTTTACGTCCAAGTTCACGCCAACCTGTTGAATTCGACCTGGAGACCTTCGGCGCGCCAACCCACCTGCATTTGTGACCCGGACTGTCATTTTACTAGGTATTTATCCCTGTGAATCCTCTCTGCGCTTGGTTTTGTCTGCAAATCGACTATATTCACTTAAAACACAGAAAAAACACATAATTCACCGGCAAATCCCCTGCGCCCGGTTCCCATTTGAAGTTGGAAGGTTGAAATTCACTGGCTAAGCCTTGTTACCAAAGCTTTCTCAATACCTGTATTCTGTTCGTGCAGTCGTGAACAGGGACCCGAACTTGCACCTAATTACTGTGAAAGAGTCTGTTAAGGACAAGCATTTGCTTTTTCTAGTGTTTTATGTAGTATTTCAGTTGCTGCAATTGACCCTTTTTCTCCTGTTTCTTGGCAAATCACCTCTCCTTCAAAGAAGTGTTCTTTTTTTTACTCTGCACAGTAACACCAATTCACCTATCAGCTGAGTTTTTAAGTAACTATGGATACACCAGTAGCACCTGTGGCCCTCAATATTGCCCCTTTGAATGCCCCTCAGAGAGAATTGGAGTGGCAGGCTTTAGCATATTTGGATTATCAAATCTCAGAGGAATTCCTAATACAAAGCAAGTTCCACCTCCACCTGCTAAATTAATTAAAGGCCAAACATGAGGCTGGAACAGATGTGTTGGGCATTTGTGATTCCTTCCTCCCAATCTTCAAGCTTCCTCAGGTCAATCAGTTTCCTGACCTAATTCACCTATGTGCTGAAGGTTATGATCCCACTTAGAGAGTTGTGCTTGACCCTTCAGGCTCAGTTGTTTTCTATATTACCCCTGAGGCCATCAGAGAGATGTTGCAATTCAAAACTGAGAAGAAATTGGTTCCTTTGTCCTTGTTTGATCTGATAAATCAAGGAGCTAAGATGACAGAGGCTCAGATCACCAAACTGAACCAATTATACATTAAATCTAATACTGTGCAGTACCCTCCCATTTTGCATGTTTACCTCAACCCATTGGGCAGGGACCTTGCAGATATGATCAGTCCCATTCTGGGTTATAACTCAATTGAGTATCTTGATGAAACTGTACTGGTAATGATGCTCATGTTTTCCCCTAGCAAAACTCCAATCTGCTATGACTATGCCACCTATATATCAGATAAAATGCATGAGCAATTGATGAACCTATCAAGGGAAAGGGTGTTCAGATACTCCTCCTACATCTACCACTTAATTTTATACTATCAACATGAGAAATTTTCTTTTGATATGAAAAGAGTGGATGCACAAGGAAATCCTAGGTCAGTAGTGTATTGGACCTCAGTTTTTCACTGCAGAGCCTATTCTCCATACACTTACTGTGAGTTTATAGACCTTTTCATCCACCCAGCCATGGCTTTGCTCCTGAGCTCTCCTCCTCCAAGACTAACCGATGAGATGCAGAGGATCCTTCAGTTGTCCAAGGTATACAGCATTGGGGATTGGTATTTTTACCAAAACTACACTGTTATTAGAATATATGGTTGTGAGTTACCCACATAGAGACTGCCCAAGTATGTGCGCATGAGATTGTTTTCCCTTGAATACTTCAGGCAGTTTGGGAATGTTGATGTAAAGAACTTTTCAGGCAAAGGCAAGAAAGCACAGCTGAAGGTAAAAAACCAACTGGGCCACTTTGTTTTGAACAAAAGGGAGGAAGGCTGGCAAGAGGCTGACAGAATGCTAGAAGGCCTTGGCCCAAAGACCAGTTTCCTCTGGAAACCTTATGACCCCAATCACTTCATAACCTTAAGAAGGGTCAAATATAGGCTGTCCAGTTATGACCATGTAAGGTTTCCTCACATAGAACAATATGCAAATCAAACAAAATGGAAGAGAGGCACATTAGAGGAACCTGTCACACAAGAAGAACTAAATGAAAGAGCAAGAAGAAATCGCCTTAAGATGGCTGACTTAGAACTTCCTGCATAGGTATTCGCTCTTATAAGCCCTCAAGTGGGAGCAGCTGCCTCATCCTCCACAGCACATCAGGAGGTAGTCAAAACTACAGATCAAGCCTCCAGCAAAGGCAAGG
Source organism: Pinus taeda (assembly GCA_000404065.3). NCBI lineage: Eukaryota > Viridiplantae > Streptophyta > Pinopsida > Pinales > Pinaceae > Pinus > Pinus taeda. Next base: position 8,370 of record APFE030353715.1, read on the forward strand.
AGAAAGAAATGGAGCAAGAGCAACCCCTTCAGGAAGAACAGGTACAACAAGAATAGGTACAACAACAACAATAGGTACAGCAGCAAGAAAAGGAGCAGCCAGTGCAAGAAGAGCAAACAGTAGAGGCCCCAATGGTCACTGAGCAGCAGCCAGCACAAAGGTGCCTCCTAGGCAAGAAACAAGAGCTGAAGCTTCAGTCCTCCAAACCTCACAAAAGGAGGACATAAGCAGGAAGAGGGATAGAGAGACTCCCCTCACAACATCAACAACTCAAGGGGAAAAGAGGCAAAGATTGAACCCTTTTTCAGAAGAAGAAATGCCAATAGGGCAATCTTTGGGCATGGGCCCACCTAGCATGGAGGCCTTAGCAAGTTCCTTCCAACAGGAACAAGAGAGGGCAGTAGGAGGACGAGTTATCTCCTCAAGCCAACAAAGAGGAGGTGAACAGAGCATCAAGCAGCAGTTCAAGGACATAAAGAAGAGGAATGAGCCCATAAGGCTACAATTATATAATCATTTGTTGAAAATGGCTCCCACCAACCAGCAAAGACTTATGTCTGCTTATGATGTCCATGAGGGAAAAATGATCATGAGCCATTTCATGCCAGTCATGCAGCAACCACAGTCAACTGCAGATTACATCAGGACCAACCTTGAGGTCCTTGCCAAGGACATCCACCCAATGGATCAGATTGAATTACACAAGCAAACGGGTGAGATGGTATATGCCTCCTTGGCAGAAAACACATTGGTGAACTACAGGCTAGAAAATAGCCTAAATAATACAATTGCACAACTTGAGTTGGAAAGAGCATCCTCTCAAGCAAAGGACAATAGGATCAAAGCGTTGGAGGACATCATAATAGAGCTTGGGCATGATCCTAAGGATGTCAAAGCAGTGCAGGAGCTGTTGAAGCTAAGGGATGCAGATATGGCAGCATTAAGGAAGATGATCAAGATCCCAGCAACTCTTCATCCCCAAATTGAAGAAGTTGCCCAGCTGAGACATGACAAGGATGCAGCAGCTATGCTGGTGTCACTATATAAACAGCTCATCCAAACACAAGAAAAGTTGGGAGAATCAGAAGCTACACTGCAGGCAGCATTGCAACAAAAAGAGGCAGGCCAAACTTCTCAGCCCCCTCCAGAAACAATCAATCTGGAAGAAGCCCCTCAGACCACTGCCCCTCCCATTCAGTAGACAGAGCAAGCAGCACCCTCTACCTCAGCACCAACAACAGAGCAGGCTCAAAGTCTGGACATGCAGAAACTCAGGAATGAAATTCAGGTCTTGGAGGCCCAAATGACAGAGCTGAGTTAAGCCAAAGAAACTTTGGCTAAGCTCAATGAAAAATATGATAAATCCAAGCAAAACGTAGCTGAGAGAGAAAGAGAGGTAAGGACTCTCAAAAGGAGGATAAATGAGCTAGAGAAAGAGCTCACACTTGACAAAGTAACAGCTGAGCTCAAGAGAGTCCTATGGGCCAATATTGGCCAATCCATCACAGACCAGTGGGAATATATTGAGGCTATTCATGAGCAGATGGGGCTCATTGGAAAAGCACACAAGGAAATCCAAAGAGCAAGAGCATCTCTAGGCAGTATGCCTGAGGCTGCCACCAGAATGATAAATGTGCTTAATTACAGAACAAGTTTTCAGCTGGTCAAAATGGGAATTGCCAACAGGACTGAGACCATTTCGATGGTCAAAAGGGTCCTGACACTAAGAAACCTGGTACAGACATTAGAGAGAAGAAGCCAGGATATGCAGACAAACATTAATAAATTCATGGACAAATTCATAGCATTGCAGAACAGAGGTCTTCCTAGCTTAATGGGCACCTCAAGAAGACTACTTTCTCATGAAAGTTATGCCAAGAGGGTCAACACCTTTGCTACAAATCAGATTGCAGAAAAGCCCAGCACTTCAACAGAATCAGGGCCAGCATCAGGACAGACTCTCTACAACAGGGTAGAGAGATTATTTTTATCATGAATGAAATCAATCTCTTGTTTGATGCGCCTCCAAAAATCTATAAATATACAGAGGCGGATGAGACCATAGAGGCAATTTTAAGACATCAATTGCCCACACAGGAAGTCTGGAATGGATTAATACAATTACTACTAAACCAGAGCCAGTAATCAAGCTTTTTCCATTTAAATATGTAAGCTGTCATGCACAGGAAGATTTTGATATATCAGCATGTATGGAGAAAAGAAGGCTGAGCCAACTTAGCGAAACCATTCGGCCACCATAGCAGCGCTGACAGTCACAGGTGACAGGGCCGAAAAGCTATAGGAGGACAGAGCTGCATAGACACGTCATTCATCAGTTATAACAAAGCGTTCAACTGACTCAGTGACCTCCAAAGGTCGAAATCTTCTGACAGAATTAAAGAGCATTTATGTTGTATTGAAAGCTGTAATAACTTCTTATCTGTTTCCTGTACGAGTTGGTAAAGATATTTATCTCTCAGATGACTCAATGCATGAGATATTTTGTATGAAACACTTCTATATATTCCCCCTCGCATGAGTTTGTAGGGGTTGGATGTTGTTGATGTCTCTCCTATAGTTCTTTTACTGTAAATTCTTAGAGAAGTAATACAAAGGCGGTGGAATTTCCAAAGCTCTGTGTGGTTTGATGCATTGTGGTGTTTAACTGAATGTTACAGGATTCCTGCGTATTTCATGGCACAATAAGTTTTCCTTACAACTCTTTGTTATGTGATTTGTTATCTTTTCATATCTCTTTCACGCTTCTGTGTTTTACAGTTGATAGCAAGGAAAAAGAATAGTTCCAAGATTTAATCATAGATTACCCTGAACTCAATCTAAGCTATTTTAAATGTTTTCTTCAGTTATAGTAATAAAGGTGTAATTCTTAATTGCTACCCTTTCACACTATATCTTTCACAGTGATTATTGTTTCAGGAATTAAAGTTTGCTCTTGAGGAATATATCTCTTTCCCACACCCCAGCTTAGTGGAAAATTCTAAATTTGCTTTTCACTGGTTGTTTACATTTCACCATCATAATTTCAAGTTTGTTTTGTGAAGTATTTAAATGGCCCTGTAATTCCAGCTGCTCAAACTCAAGATTTCAAAAAACCAGTAGCCACAGACTCCATTGCCCAATGGACTAACATTATCTGCAGATTTCCACTTTAGGTACCGAAAGACATCCTTCCAACCAAACATAAACCAAAAACCTTACTTCATAACTAGCCTAAAATCTCCATACAACAGAGACAAACCTTAAAGAGAGAGCCCTCTCTGATTACAGTTGGGCTAGAAGCTGTAATCCAAAGATTGGTTAGTGGTTACCCCGGCCGTATTCCCTTGGGAGTCAAAGGGAACAACCTGGGTGTTAACATCACCGACGTAGTGTCCACCTACCATTTCGTCATGAACATCTCTTAATACCTTCTCTATGTCTTGAGGATCTAGGCATCTTAACAAGAAACCATTATGGTGCTTTATGGAAAGAACTCCATGAACAAGTTGATAATATAGAGCTTTAAGGTGAATTTCCCTCTTTTATTTATTCAATAAATGTTCGAGAAAGGTTCCATGCTCTAATTTTTTTTGTATATTTGAATACCATGGTGCTATTTAGCTTGTCGGAGGGGCTTTTTCAATGTTCTATATTTCTATTTCTTGCAACTATCCTGAAAGATCTTGCTCTAGAATATCCCTTTCTTCTGCTATGAGCTAACAAAGACCATGACCCTTAATAGCATCAACTAGAATAAACTACAGATCATATTCTTGCAAATAGGTCATCCAATTTCCCCTCTTCTCACCCATCTCTTGTTGCATAAGGAGCATCCTTGTTGGGTGCAGGATCGCAGTTAAGCAGACTCCTTTCAACACTTAATTTGTCAACCCAGGGTTTTGTACACTTCGAGGCGTAGCACAAGAAATTCCATGAAAGGAGATGAACCTTCTCTAATTTTATTCCTACTTTTAATTACAAATTTCAGAATCAAAAGGAAAGATCACATGACAATGAATACCAAGAAAACTATGCTGCTGATTGAAAAGGATGTACTTTGCAGAAACTCAAATAAAGGAAATTCTCAATTTGTCATGAACAATCTGAATCAATAAAATAACTATTTGAGATTCTCCTTAGTATGGTTGTAAGATAGGAGAATTATCCAACTAATCAGGATGTCTGCTTTCCTTAAGATTTTCCTTCCTGTGTCAAGGTGTCGTTCCTGTACCGCAACAAGGTTCCTGTACTGGAACGTTGTTCCTATACTGGAATGTTGTTCCTGTACTGGAGTGAAGCTTCTATACTGGAAGTATGTATATTGGGCCCTTACTGAATACCTTGACTTGTATACCAGATATCTGAGCCTTTGTACTAGAGCACCCTATTCTTGTACTTGGAATGTCGATTCTTGTACTAGAAAACCATAGTTCCTGTAGTTGGTTTCCAAATTGGTTGCAAGAAATAAAAGTGTGTCCACTAAAAAAATAAATGCAAGGTGAAAACAAAGTTGTAAATTGAACTTCTATAAGAAAAATGAACCATTAAATAATCACATGCTCAGAAATGAAAAGTGCTTTCACAGCCAAAGGAAATTTATATTGAAATAAGAAACCATTTTACTTGGAAACTACTTTGACTCAAAGATTAGCAAGCTCTTTTCTGAGATGATTGTTTATTGAATAAATTAAATCTTCAACCTTACAAAAATAATCATTTTAACTTAGGGAATCCTTCTGATAAATTCAATATTAAATCCAGCAATGATTGTAGGTATAAACCCAAATAATGTAACAATATTTTAATGAAAGATTATTGACATTAATCGAATCTAAATCTGAACTTGAATATTAGAAATTGCTTCACTAAAAAGCCAAACACTATTTGTAGAAGAATAATAGACCCATAAAAATAAGAACAATTGGCTGCAATGAATAAAGGAAACTTTCAATCTTTCTGAAATGAAAATACACCAGTGCAGGAAGCTTAAATGTATGTTTTCCTTGTAAAGAAAAAGGCAGCACACACTTGCGAGAAAGAATGGAAGGAAATAAAAGTGAATGAAAATGAACCATGCACTCTCCTGGATCCATATCACACAACTTGCAAGAACTTAAAGTTTATTAGTTATAGAAAGAATCCAAACATGATCTGCTTCACTAACCTTGCATAAAAACAAATCTAAAACAACTTTAACAAAGGGAGAATGAGTTGTGTTGGTTGGGCCCTAGCCAACCAGCTCGTTTCCTTATAACGAAATAGAAACTTCAAGCACTCCAATGGAGCATAACAACGATATTGAAATAGAGAAATTCACAACTGGCATGTTCCTTTGTATTAAGTTTCAAAAAGAGAAAATACACGCCATGGATCCCCTGATCTAAACCAGAAATGGCGATACTCAGAGATTACAAATAGTAGCAAAATTTAAATACAAAATCGCTCCCTAACATCTACAGAGAAACCTTATTAAATACATACTTCGGCTCTTGGCCTCAAAAAAATATAACAACATGATATATTAAGCCTTTCGGTTGTTCATAAAAGGTCTAAACAAGGGTTTTCCAGCCGAAGTCCAGCCTTCATATCCCTCCTTCTTCTCTAAACATTGAGCCCATCAAGGAAACTGATATCTTAACAAGAAATCTGTGCCGTCTTCTAAGTTGTATCATCCATAAGTGGTGAGTTGAACAAAGAATTGACAGTTTCCTCAAAAGTGTAGGGATTCTCACTAGGACAAGCATGATTCCTACACCAACCAAATATTTCACATAAATGAACACTTTGGTTCCATCGAATTACTTAGGAAATGAATATATTAGTTACAAATACATTTTAAGATATAAAATCTATATTTTAATGATTAAGTACATATATAACCTTTGAATATGAAAAACATAAGAGGGGTGCAAGAATGTGTGCAATTGGGAAAAGTACATGAATAGATAGGCCTTCAGGGTTAAAATAGGGGTTAAAGTGGTGCATTTGGGATATGATAGAGACCAAAAAATAGGACAATTCTAGCCACCAACATCCTCCCATTCCTATCTTGTTGTGTGTCCTCACACAACCTTACTCTTACCTTCATTGTCGTTTTCTTCTTAGTTTGAGCCTTCTTGACCTATTTGACCAATTTCCTAAGCCAACCATAACACTTCAAAGCTCGAAACTTCCACACTCTTTCTTGTCATTTTCATAGTTGCACTTCCGCTTCCAATTCGACATTCTTATTCTTCAAGACTACACCCTGTTCTTTCATGGCGTGATTTAAAATTTCGAACCCATAAATGCATTGCTTTAGCTCCTCGATATGACTATTCAAATTGAGAGTGGAATTCTCCTTAACGAATTCCTCCTATGTCAGAATCTTCTCATCAGTTGACTCAAATCAAGTGTTGGTGTCGTTAAGACCAATATCATCACGGGGTGTCTCATCATCCTGTACTTTTTCATCACATTGTATTTCATCTCCTCGTTATTCAGCATTACATTGCGCTTCATTACCTTGATCCTCTTCTCAACCCTTCTCTGCACTGGAATTTGGTGTCTTAGAGGTTTTCCTTTTCTTCATCTTTCCAACTAATATTGACAAAAGAGTAACATCTTCCTCTTCAAGGTATCCTGCACCAAACACTGTGTGAACCACAACATTTACAAGGAGCGAGATATTGTTCTCATTTGGCGAACCAGGCTGGGAATCGTCTATATTTATTGGAGAGGTTGACTAAGTATGGCATTCTCTCGAGGAGGAAAACATCTTCTTTACAAAACTTCTAGTTATTCTCTTCAAAGGGTGAGGGGTTTTGATTACGGATGCTTGTTTCTCTTCCTGCATTGGTTCCTTATGCAGGTTCTTTTTCTTCTTACTAGTTTACAGGGTGAGGGTTTTATCTGTCTATCCATATTCTTCCTTCCTACTCTTACCCTTCTTCCTAGGTGACTTCACTATGTTTCCTCCTTGTAATTCCTTTAAAAACCCTTCCCAGGTCACATTTTTACTCTCTAATTCCTTCCTGACTAGAATTGAGATCAACCCATAATGATATAGCTTGAACCCAACCTAACTCTCTTGACTTTTCTGAATACCCTTCGACATTTTTTCCGAACTTTTAGGAAAGAATTAAGGAAAATTAATCAACTTAGTTGACTCAAAGTGCAATAGCAAGAAGATGTGATATAGGAAGGCTAGGGAATATCGTCCCTCACAGGTGAGAAAATTTTGTAGAATGTACAATAATTGTCTCCATTTCTCGATAATAGTAGTTTGTTGTAGTCCTTGTTTTTAGTCCACTTTCTGCTTTTTATTGACTACAAATCTATGCCAAGCCCCTTTTTTGAGATCTCCTTTCTTGAACCACTATTCACATATGGCTGCCAACCGTATAGCCTATGAAATAGTCTACTCTACCACTTCAAACTCTAAAGACCCCACCTTGGCTCTGTGTCCATCAAAGGTTCGGGAAAATTCTAATGCCACGGATGAATCAAAACCATCAAACTTAAGCAAGAACTAAAGGAATCCTGCTTACTGTATTATGGACAGACTATTCTTGTATTCCATTGTTTGCTCTCCTTCCTTCATAGAGAATGGTTCAATTTAGACAAGTGTCATTTCTTGTTCGAATTCACTCAACTACTCATAATCTGGGAGAGTTAATTGACGAGGGGTTCAATACTGAGAAATTTGAAATTGTCGAATGAATTGGACATTGCTATATTGATTTTTCTTTAATGGCCATACTCATGAAAATCTCAATTCTTGGGAAAGGATATGATACGACCTGATCTAATCGTGCATGCAGTAATAATGGTTGGTTGTGGGAGGTGGTAATGGAGTAAATTATGTGAGAAAATTCAAGGTGGTATATATGAGCGGTCATCATTTAATTATCAGCAGGCTTTTCAAAAATGAACGTTGGATTCGGGGACATTTTCGCAAACGTCCTTTGATCAACTCATGATTTCATACAAGGCATTAACTTACATAAAGATAGGTTTTCATAATTAAATTTCCATGTACTTAAAAAATATTTCCTTATTAATAAATATGAATAAAGTCTAATCATCTATGAAAGAAAATCATTGTATGACATCATCATAACGTAGTGCAGTCAGTTGTGCTTGAGTGCGAGTTTTGTACCAAACATAAAAAATAAATCCCCTTTTTATCATTGGATTGAACTTTGGTTTCAAGCATGCATTCCTGCACCGAGCATTCCTGTACCATAACATACATTATCGCACTAAGGAATTGTTGGTTCTTGCACTTTGAACATACATTCCTTCACTGAAGAATTGTTGGTTCTTGCACTTCGAACATACATTCCCACATTGAAGACTATTGTTGTTCCTGCACTGGGCACATGTCCTTGCGCTCAGGGAACATAGTAGTGAGTGTTCTTGCACCTGAGATTTAATGTTCTTGCACTAGAACATACATTATTGTACCAAGGGACATCAGTGTTCCTACACTAATTGATGTTGCAAAATATTTGAAAAAGGTTTCTAAAAAAATACAATCCATAGGCTGAATCATGAAAAAATTGCGAGATTTACAAAGGATGTTTTATTTGCTAGTTTCTTGGTAGTGACACATGCCTTCCGATCTAATCCTTGATTTGATAATATCCTAAAATACAGTCCATGAGGGAGAAAAGAAGTAGGAAAGGAGTAAATTTCAAAATGGGAAGGAAATTCAACAGGGAATTAAAGCGTGAAACCTCCAAGAGGGCGTATGGAAAAAGGGAAAGGGAAAATAAATTCAGGGGAAAAGAGGGAAAAATGAATTTGGATAGGGGAAAGTTATTTAGAATAGAGGGAAGGTTCATTTCCATGGGACGAAGAAGAAAAAATAGAAGGGAATTTATGAAAAGGAAATGGAATAAGTGTAGAATTTCACCTCCAAAAATCTGCCTGAATAGTGCCGAACCAAAGTAAATGCAGTGGGAATTGAGTGTTGCTTGCATAAAATTCCCGCGTTAGTTGTCCCAAACATGGATAAGGGCTCGGTTCCTGCACTTAAAATATTGATTCTTCTTAGTGACAGTTAGCACATATACACATCAATCAACATTCCCATGTTATTAGAATTTCAATCTTCCTGCCAGCATGATGGTTTTTAGGCTGATCCTTTAGTGATCATGTTAGTAAACTGATTTTCACAATCATTGGAATATATTTTTTTGTGTTTTATTTTTAGTTTTTGTGATTTATTTTATTTTTATTTATTTTCTTTATTTTTGGAAAGAAAGAATTAGATCTGTAATAGGTTGGGATAACCATCTACCATCTCTAGCTCAGATTTCTATTGCACTTGTTGCATGAAGTCTTCCTTTGTGAGGGGTTGAAAATATATCTTGAGTCTATTCCTGTTCACAACAAATACTGAATTTTCCCCATCAATAGTTTTGATCTCTACAACCCCATTCTCGAAAATTCTAACTACTTCAGAAGGTCACGTATAACATGTATGTAATTTTCCTTTGAAATGTTTAAATCTAGAGTCATAAAGAAGTACCCGGTCACCTAGTTGGAACTGCTTCCTCATGATAGACTTGTCATGCCACTTTTTACATTGCTTCTATACTAACACATTCTGTTGAACACATCTCTTCAAAATTCATCTAACTCATTTAATTGTAATAGACATTGTTGTTGTGCTTCTGAGAGATCTAATGCCAACTGAACCATTGTTCGAAAAGTTTTATTTGGAACTCTATTGACAAAAGAACTTGTTTAGCGTATACCAACTCATATGGTGTATGTCCTATGCTATTCCACCAAGTGGTTCAATAAGCCCATAAGGCTTCAGGCAACTGGTTCACCCAATCCTTCCTATGCATATTTATTATTTTGGTAAGGATGGATTCAATCACCTTGTTAGTAGACTCCACCTGGCCGTTTACTTGTGGGTGATACAGAGTGGACTTCATATGCCGAATTTTGTATTGATCCATGACTTCTTGTACCATATTAGAAATAAATTGTGATCCATTTTCAGTAACAATATCTCTAGGAACACAAAATATAGTAAAAAATTTAGTAAACAAAAATTCAACAACAACTTTTTCTATAGCAAAAGAAATAGCTTTAGCCTCTACCCATTTTGTAACAAAATCAGTGCAAACCAATATATGTTTTTTATTCATATATGTTGGATTTCTTGGTCCTACGAAATTGATAGCCCATTTTTCAAAGGGCTCAATCATAATTTGAGGATGTCAAGGCATTTCATTCGCTTGAACAGATTGACCCATTCACTGACAGTTATCGCATTGCTTGACATACTATTTGTCATCCTTAAACAAAGAATGCCAAAATTATACCCAGTATAAGATTTTATATGTAGTCTCTTATAAGTGAAGTGAACACCACAAGGTTCATCATGGGAAGATTTTAGTTGATCAAAAACTTCTTCCTCTCTTACACATATACGAATGATAAGATCTAGTCCAGTGTAAAAGAGGTCTCCTTGGATCCAAGAATATGCAGCACTTTTTAATATGATATTCCTCTTTTCATGAGTGGATAAGTGAGGTGGTGTTTTTCTGGCAACTAAATAGTTGGTTATGTTAGAAAACGATGGAGACTTTGTTGACATAGAAAAATATGTTAGTCAGGGAAATCATCATCAACGCAAATTAGTTCACCAGGATTATTCAATCTAGAAAGATAGTCAACTACAACATTAGATTTTCCTGGTCTATCAACAATAGTAACATTAAATTCCTGCAACAACAGTAACCACCTAGTCACTCTATTTCTAGTCAATGGTTTATTCATTAAATATTTTATCATAGAATGATCAATATGCACAAAGAATTGATATCCTATGATGTAGTGTCTAAATTTATTGATAGCAAAAATTATGGCTAAAAACTCTTTCGCGATCACTGTATAGTTCAATTTAGCAGGTGACAAATTTTTACTGATGGATTAAATAACATAGGATTGTTTGTTATCTTCCTGTCCTAAAGCTGCGCGAATGGAAGTATCTGAGGAATCAAAGGAAACGTGGAATAGAAGGGACCAGTTGGGACCTCTCAAAACTTGTCCCTGCACTAGTTTTTTCTTTAATATCTCAAACGATTGTTGGCAAGCTGTGGACCTGAAAAACTCACTATCCTTAGCTAACAATCAGAAAAGAGGGGTAGCTATCCTAGAAGAGTTCTCAATGAACCTCTTGTAAGAGCCCGCATATCCCAAGAATCCTCTTACTTCCCTTTGTGTTTTGGGTTCAGGAAGACACAAGATAAATTCTATTTTGGCCAGGTCTACATACCTTTTTCGGAAACCAAATGTCCAAGGACTACTCCTATTTTTCACATTAATCTACACTTTTTATCACTCAAAGTAAGGTGAGCCTCTTGGCAATGTAAAAGAACTTTTTCTAAATTTTTTAGGGCTTCTTGGAATGAGTTACCAAACACTGAAAAATCATCCATATAAATTTCAACACTCTCAAGATCGACAAAAATAGCCATCACAACCCTTTGAAAGGTGGCTGGGGCATTACATAGTAAAAAGGGAAGCATTCGGTAAGAAAATGTACCCCATGGGCATGTAAAGGTGGTATTATTTAGAGTGTCTTTATTAAGTTCTCGATAATCAATGCAGGTGCGTCATCTCCCATACTTTTTTGGGACTATTACCAATGGGGAGACCCACTGTCTATCGAATATAGGATATATAAAATTAGCGTCCAAGATTTTTTGCAATTCTTCTATCACAATATCTCTTAGTGCAAGGCTTATGCACCTTTGGGGTTGACGAACAGGTCGGGTTCCCTCTTGAATATAAATATGGTGAGTACAAGTTTCAGGAGGTATCCCTTTCATGTCCTCGTAACTCCATGCAAAGGCATCAAAGTGATCACACAACAAATCAACAAGTTGCTCTCACTGAGATGAGTCCAGGTATGAACTGATATGTAGGGATTTGTCTGGACTAATTTCAACAAGAGTGGTCTCAAGCTCAAGTGTTAGGCCCCTATAATACTAGTGTAACCCCTTATTTTTATTAGTACAACCCCCTTATTATATTGTTGTACCCATGTAGTCCCCATATTGTTACTATTGTGCCCCATAGAAGCTCGCTATTGTTATTATTGTGCCCTTACATTATTATTGTTATGTCAGCTCTGATTATATTATGACCCCTTAGACTCCTATATATAGAAAGGAGGTCTTTTCATTTGTATCATCTAAGAATTGTTCATTTATGTAATGTAAAGGAGGTTTCCCCCTCAAAGAGGCTGAATTCTAAGGCATTGATCTATCTTTTCTATCCTTTTGTGAGCTGGTTTCATAACATTTGGTATCAGAGCTTTGGATTCTAGGTGTTAGAGTCGGTCTTGTCAGTCCTCCGTCAGAAATCAAAACTCTTTATGCATTTCATTTTTAGGTGTCCCGCTCCATTCACCCAACTGCATTTCGCTAAGGGCATGCCATAATCTGATGGAAGAGGTCATGCTAGTCATTTCCCCTCATGTCTGGCTCCTACTGGCTTAGGTCTTTTGTCAATGATCACTAAAGTCCATGATAGTCAAGGTCTGGTCCTTTAATGGACAAAAGTCATTTTCAATCATTAGGTCTAGGGATTAATCAATTTGGTCTTCAGCCATGTCCAATAAAGCCATGCAGGCCAGAGTGAGGCCCTTACAAAATTATGATTCAGAGAGTTTCATCGTCATGTGGAAAAACTTCGACTGTTCTTCAAAACTTTGTTTTGAAGAAAAGTCAAACAATATCATTTGTGATAAAATTTTCAAAAAAGTCGTCAATTGATTTCTTCAGGTGCAATCATGGTTTCCGTGGCCAAATTCCCTGCCATGCAATCCCTGCAAAGAGTGCCAAAAATTTCATCGTTTGAGCTAAAATTTCAAAGGGAAAAGTGAAATTCAGTGTTACTTTAAGTCAGTGAAAAAAGCCAAAATGAAACATTAGCAAAGTTGGTTTTTGGAGAAGCAAAAATTTAACCCGTGACTTCAAAGTCTTTAAATAGAGGTTTCCACAAGCAAACAAGGTCATTGTGCTAATCAAGGTTATTGAGAAACATAGCAAAGGGTTTGAGAGTGCAAAGTGTATGTTTGGAGTGAAGTGGGAGCCGTTTTCAGGAGTGCGGCGCACACACATAGGGGCGTTGTGCACACAGAGGGCACAGTGCACACAGAGCCACCCCACAGTGCAAAATTTCTATGGGTGCGGTGCACACACCGGGCGTGGTGCACTGGGTTTGGCGCACGGCGCACACCCACAAAGGCTCGAAATCATGCCAAATTGCCTCAAGTTGCTTGTGAAACCCCTCAAATTGATAGGTAGGCTCTATATCATGGCTTGCTCATCAAATTTTATGAATGTTATGGTGGTTCATGGCTATGTATAATTGCAACAAAACTCATAAAACCAACCACAGGAAAACACCAAAAGCCATTGTTGCTAAGGTTGCATAATTGTGGTATTGGTGCCAAGGTTCTGTTTTCACCCCTCATTTTTCCCTTTCCTACCATTTTTCCATATTCCCCCTATCTCATTTTTCCCTATTACCCCTACCCTAAAATATTACCAAACTCCATTCCCTATCCCCTCCTCTTATTTGTTAACATAACACCCCAAAACCCTACCTTATCAAATCCCCTAACCCCCCTACATATCCCTAAACAAAGCTTCTCCCCACAACCCCTATTCCCATCATATTATTCCCCTCCTAATACTCCTTGTTTTCATTGTTCCCCTTGGTGGTAGATATCACAACAACACCTAGTTTCACACCATCATCAAAGGGCAGCCCAAGTACAGTACACACAGCAGTCATGGCATCTGAGCATTCATCAGAGTATGAGATGGAGACACAAAGTGATTCATCCTTGGAAGAACAGGCTCCCAGGAGACATCACAAGAGTGGCAAACATGTTATGGATGAGACAACCACCATCACTGAATTGTAGGCCTGCCCTCTTGCCATGTCATGTTTCCAACATCTATCATGTTTTGAATTTTTTCAAAGGGTGGCTAATGTTAGAGTTCATCATGAGTTGGCCCATCCTTTTGTGCTTCACCTACATGGAGGTCAGTCTATCTTGGCCGGGGTCACCTTCACATTGACACCTGAAACTATCTCAGTGGCAACCGGCATACCAAATGTGAGAGAACAGTGGCACAAGAAAAAGAAGGTGGATAGGCAACATTATGAGCCTTACATTAAGGCCAGATTCTTGAGGCAGCTTACAAGAGTCTTTCCATTCAGATACTTGAAAGATGAATATGCTCCGCTCATGAAATTGATCATGAAGTACTTCAGTTGTGAGGGTAGGTTCTCTCGTCTATATGCCTATCACATCAGGTTGCTCATGCACTTTACTAGGGTGCGAATGATGAACCTGCCATTTTTCATTTGCAGGAACATAGAGAGGATGAACACCTTCATGCAGCATAATACCCCTTAACAGCAACTTAACAGTGTTTATCATTTTGCTCTTATCCCGATTTTGGAGGATCATCAGTTGGGACTGCAGGGCATTGCTTGGGAGGACTTCATCTCCCGTGACCTCTTCAACACTTCACAGGTATTATCAAAGGCAGAGCATGAGATAGGTTTTCCTTCTCATTAGTATGAGCACCATGAGACCACAACTATGCCAGTATTCATTACATATCAGAGAGGTAGTACGCACTTGTTTGCAGCAGCAAAGCGACTGTTATCTCCACCCGGGGTGGAAGGGGCCTCGCTTCCGGCATCGACAAAATAGGTACAGGACAAGGGCATGAGGCCCATGCATGATGAGGGGCCATTAGGTGAGCAGGAGGCCGACTTCATCCTCATTCATGATGATGATGCAGATGTGGAGAGTGCCAAACTTAGGATGACCATCGAGGAGTAGGAAACAGAGATCCAAGACTTGTCACTCAATTTGGAGAGGACCAAATGGATCATCAGGTATTTGGAGTAGAGGAACAAATAGCTTGAGGACCAACATGAGATCATGGAGCTGCAAAGCATCTGTGAGAATCGACAAGTTGCCCAACAAAGGAGGATCGAGCTCACTACCTTGGAGAAACAGATTAACAATGACTGTGAGTCTCGGCTTGAGCAGATAAACATCCACCTTGAGAGACTGCTGGAGAAGGCCGACAGAGACAAAACCATACTAAGGCAGATGGTTTATCATTACAAGGCACGGAACATGAGTTCGAAGGCTCGGATAAGGAGCTTGAAGGCAAAATTGAGCAAAGCGACAAAGAGGCAAAAGAGGCAAAAAGAGAAAGATCGGCTTCGAATCTTGGCTGAAGCCTCTGTGGCCCAGCATAGTGCCTCTTATAGAACCTCCAGCCCAAATTTCAAGAAATTTGGGGCAATTTTGATCACATGGCGAAATTTTGGTCACAACACAGGTTTTTTCTCCCTGTGTGTCGCGCCACTGGTGCGGCGCTTAGGGTTGGGAGCTCCAAATGACCAATGGCTTGCATTTTTGGATTCAGCATGCAAAATCACGACTACTAGTTCTTGGACAAGAAATTTGGGCATGATTTGAGTCTCGAGGAGGTCAAAAACACCCAAAAAATGACCTCTCTGCCCCTATTTTGACACACAGGAAGCAGGCTTGGGAGAATGAAGATTTGGAGGGGCAAATGAGCACCAAATTCAGAAATTCCACTTGGGTTGGAAAGTAGACATGCCAGGCTTTACAACAAGCACACTTGGGCACATTTTTGACTCCCGCGGGTACCTCAAAACAGCCTCCAAAGTGGTGCAGTGCATATAGAATTGGACGCGGCGCATATAGAGAAAAGGGCCAAATTCACCTCCGTTTCGCGAAATTTCGATTTGCGAATTTCTCCAAGTGGGCCCGCTCATCTACACTTCACTTTTTTCAGAAACTAAGGCAAATTTTAAAGAGTTTGTCTTCTATCCAAGTGGCAAAGGAAGGCAAACGGTCACCCAAGCCATTTGTCATCGTTGTAACGCTGCACCTGTAGCTAATGGTTGGCTTTCCATCTCCATTTTGTAATGATTTGAGAAACTCCCCAACTCTTGGTCGTTCTATCTCCTCATAGTATGGTCTATTTATTGTATGCAAACTATTTACAAAGGGTTGGTTGGTCTGTAATTTCTGGGAGACTGTAGGAAAGAAACTCTATTTCTTCATTGTATATTTTGACAAAGGATTAATGAAAGGCAGTGGCTCTGTTTCATGAGATTCATGTGGTTGTGAGTGTAGCAAATTTGTTTTTCCTTATGTTTCATATGTATTTCATTATGTTTCATAGTTCATTCATATCCATTTCCAGTGAAATTTTCTGAGTAAGATAAGGTAGAATTCATTTTTATTGCTCTGCCTGTGGGAAAGTTTCACGCTATGTGTTTTTCTTTCTGTTGAAAAGGATTCATGCACTTATGCCCTTTTCACCCTCCTAAGCAATCTCTCCATTCTGCATTATTTCAAACTAAATTGCTAGACTTTCCGCCTGTCTTGCCTCACGAAGTAATTTGTGCCTTTGTATTAAATTCTCTGCTCATTAATGTCCGTTGGTCCCATAACATCCCAGAAACTCAGTCATTTATAAAAATTTGTTTCTTGTATCCATATTTACTTACTAGCCTAAGATCAATATTTCATTGTAAGTCATCTCAGATCATATCGTTTACTTATTCGTTGAGCGTGACTCGGAGAGAGCCCTCTCCTGTTCTGGTAGGGCTAGCTACCAAACTAAGTGTGGTTTGTGGTTACCCTGAATTTTGCCTTCCTTCAGCCTAAGGCAGATTTAGGTGCTAACACTAGGGTTTTGCTACTCCAAATAGGTCATTATGGAATTTTCGTTATAATATTTTTCTGTGACATTTCAGAAGCGAACAAAAAAACCCATTTGATATGAAACTGCATTGAACCTTGGATCTGAATTTTAGAGCTTTGCACTCTATATTTGTGGAGATATGATCTTATGAAGTTGGCATTTTTGTAGACTCCTGAATTACATTCCAAATAGGTGACCTAGGGAATTTCGTCAAAAGTTACAGAAAGAGGAAAAATTGTAGTTTCTTGTGTACATTTTTCAGATGCAAAGGTCGAAACAGTGACATGTGGCATGTCATACAAGTTTGCTCTACTGAACTAGTCTATAATCAAGTCACTGTGGGAGATTTGGCATAACTCTTCCTTGTAGAATCCAATTTGGATCAAACTGGTAGCATTGGAAAGAGGACGTAGAGGGCTACTGTAGATCATGATTTTAGAACTGGAAGATCCAAAATTATAAAGTTACAGTCGTTTCAAGATCGAGCTCCTAAAATCAAGAAAAAGAGAGATTAGGAAGTTTGATGGAAAGGACCTGGTAAATTGGATACTACAAATGGAGAAATATTTTGATCTACATGGTGTACCACTATTACCAAAAGGTATGTATTACATCTAATTATTTAGAACCGAATCAATTTTTATGGTATAAAGGGCTTTGTTCTCATAAACCACTTGTCACGTGGTCAATTTTCACGGAGGAAATGATAGCACATTATGACGATACAAAGAGGAACTCCTTCTTTAGCCAATTGATAAATCTCCAACAAAAGTGTTCAATGGAAGATCACATTGAGGACTTTCAAAAATTGAATAGAAGGGTAAATTATATTCCATAGAAGCAAAGGATTGATGTCTTCATAGGGACTTTAAATGATAACGTTCAACATGAGGTTTGTTTTTAGGAACCTGATTCATTGGAGGAGGCATTTGAGTTGGCAAGAAAAATGGAAAGCGAAATTATGTAAACAAGGAATCCCACCACTTATGACTATAATTATGGAATTTCTCCTAGCCTTCCACAACATACAAGGCTTACACCACAACAATTGGAAGAAAAAAGAGAAAAAGGGCTTTGTCACAATTGTGATAGAAAATGCACTAAAGGTCATAAGTGTGTTGAGAAGAAATTATTTTACATAGAGTATGAAGAGGAGGAAGAAAAGGATCAAGAAACATCAAAAGAAGAGGATATACGCGAGGACCCAACCCCAGAGAAAGAAGAAATGAATCCGACCATATCTTGTAAAGCATTGCCAAGAATTACCACTCAAGCTCTCAAGATAGAGGGACATATCAAGAAGAAAAAGGTTCAAGAAGTGAAAGATCACATCGAGAAAGAAGAAATGAATCCAACCATATCTTGTAATTCATTGTCCAGAATTACTACTCCTCAAACTATCAAGATAGAAGGACATATCAAGAAGAAAAATGTTCAAGAAGTGAAGGATCACATCGAGCATTAAGAAATGAATCCAACCATATCTTGTAAAGCATTGGAAGAAATTACCACTCCTCAAACTCTCAAGAAAGAAGGAAATATCAAGAAGAAAAAGTTTCAAGCAGTGAAAGATCACATCGAGCATCAACAACAAGTTCTCCAATTTTTAAAGGATAATGCCACTTTGGTTCAGAATCGAATGAAAAAACGGGTAGATCAAAATCGCAGTGAAAAATGTTTTGATGTAGGTGATTGGATATTTTTACAGTTACATCTCAAGCAAGCTACTTATGAGAAGGAAATGTTGGCAATACTACATGCACTTAAGAAATGGTGACCTTACCCAACGGGAAGACACTTCAAGGTAAAAATGGGCCATGATAGTCTTAAATAAATTTTAGAACAAATATTATCTTTAGAAGAACATAAAAAATGGGTCACAAATATGTTTGGTTATGACTTTGAAATCATCTACAAAAAAGGGAAGAAATTTTTTCTTGCAAATGCACTCTCAAGAAAGGATGAAGATGTGGAAGCATTGTTTTGTGCTATTTCAATTATCCAACCAGATTGGCTAAATGAACTAAGGGATGAATAGAAGAAGGAAAAAGAAGTGTGGCCACTCATTCAAAAGTTGCAGAATATCCTTGTTCAAACAATATTGTTAGAACTTGATGAGGAATCAAAAATCATATCAGAACCTACAACAGTCACAGATAAGAACCCGGCAGCTACGAAATCTATCAATTTTAGAGTATCCCATCAAGTGGAAGAACTTACATGTTGAATATTTCACATGGAAGGACAAGAATTTTATACAGAAGCATCAAGAACTACTTAAGCGTTGAGGACAACACTTTTTGAAGGAGAGGGGCATGTTAGGCCCCTATACTACTAGTTACCCCCTTATTGTTATTAGTACAACCCCCTTATTATATTGTTGTACCCATGTAGTCCCTATATTGTTACTATTATGCCCCATAGAAGCCCACTATTGTTATTATTGTGCCCTTACATTATTATTGTTATGTCGGCTCTAATTATATTATGACCCCTTAGACTACTATATATAGAAAGGAGGACTTTTCATTTGTATCATCTAAGAATTGTTCATTTATGTAATATAAAGAAGGTTTCCCCCTCGAAGAGGTTGAATTCTAAGGCGTTGATCTATCTTTTCTATCTTTTTCTGAGTTGGTTTCATAACATTAAGAGTGCAGGAAGATGCTACCAAGATCAATGGTGAGGAGGGTTGAGAATCAAGATTTCCTTGAAAATATGGACTAAAGATCTGATGAAACATGTGAAAATTAGTCATTATGTCCAAATTATTCAAGAAGTATCGTAATTCACCCTCCTGGGTAGACTCAGTATGGTGATGGATCAAAGAAACAAGTTGAGTCACCTCATCACTGTTATAATATTCTAACCACATAGTGTCCTTGAGCTCTTGAATAGATATAGTAGGTGAGTATAAGGTGAATTTCTTCCTAGATTCTCCATGTGAAATATACATATCACTAGAGCGACATCCAATGTAAGCATCAGTTGTGGCAATCCATAGTCATCCCAAAATCAAGGGATGTCCACCTACTAGATTTTTTGGCTGAAGGATAATAAAGTCGCAGGGTATTCCTAAGAGTCTATGGAGACAACCACATCATCTAGTACACCTTCTGGCTTGATTTTTGATCTATCTTCAAGTTTGAGCACAGTAGGGGTAGGACGAATATGGACCAACCCAAGATGATCCATGGTTTGTCTAGTCATGACATTGATGTCCTCACCCAGGTCTATTAACACATTGGAGACAAGGATATCACCTATATGAACATAGACAACTGGGTTTCCAAGATCTGTATACTTTTCCATTTGTGCACATCCTGTCATTAACTTGATTGCTTGACCAACAAATTGAATGGTCAAAGTTCTATTATCTTCCTCCCTGGCTTTTTGAGATAGAGTTCCCTAATGATCTTCGTGCATATGTGAATATCTGTAATAGCCTAAAGCAAAGGGACCTTTATGCAAAGATTCCTCAGCTCAGAAGCCAAACTAGAGTTGGGGTCACTCCTCTCCATAACTAGCCTCTCTGGTAGGGAGGTCGGTTTGAAGAAGATGGTAACTCTGATGGTGTGGGAATGGGCTGAATGGTGTCATCATTTTTCGAATGACCAGGAGTTTCCTCCTCGTTTTTCTCCTCATTGATCACCATGGATTGGTTTTGTTTTTTTGCTTTAACTACCCTTCCTGATCTCAATTGAAGATCATGCATCCCAACCAGCAAGGTTTGGTGAATACGAGAAGGGGGCGGTTCAATAGAACAGATCGATTGCACTACCTTATTATTAGGATTTGGTACCAGTTGAGAAGGTAGTTGGGGTGGTCAAAAATGTTGTGGTAAAGGTAATGGTGGCATTGGTTGACTTTGTTGAGGTAGGGGATGAAAGGATGGTTGTGACATATGGTGAGGTGCATATGTAGGAGTATATGATGACATTTGTGCAGGATAGGACTGATGTGAATGGTTTGACCCTCTCCATCCTTGTTGCTGGGATTAAGGGGGATTCCCATACTGATAATGGTTCCCATGCTGCGAAGATTGAGAGTGATGAGTGTTATAATAGGAATATGGATGTGAATTTTGTCCAAAAAAATGTGGTGAAGATTCAGGAACCATATCTGCACTTACCTAAGGCTAATTTCTTTGTGCACCCATAGCATGTAATGGTTCAGGTTCAGAATGCTCTCCTTCAAATATAGCTTTTAATCCTGGTATGGAGGGGAATTTTCAGTCGCATGGTTTTATGCACAAATAACACATTTTAAATCAGTAGGAAATTCTCTTAAAATATGCTTTTTCCTACACTTAGGACAAAAAATAGAGAAAGACTCTTGTTCATCTACCAATTTTTGTTGAATTTCTAAAGAGTCTATTTGCTTGCTAACAGAATTCATTATTTCAATTTTCATATTGTCCATTTTGTTCTCCAAGCCAATAATCATAGAAACTGTAGATCCAAGTTTACTAGTTCTACTTCGATTTCTTCTACTGGATCTAGGTTGATTCCTTGAAAATTTCCTGCACAAGTTACAAATTTGATCAAAATTTCTCTAAGAAATATCCCCTTGTCCTATTAAATTCAAATTATGCCTAGAATCTTCAATAATTCCACATAAGAACAAGGTCCCAATAGTACCTATGTCAAATTTGTGTTTTGACCTCTGGAGGATGTATAAAAATCCCCCTAAGTAATCCTCCAAGGTCTCATCATCACCTTGCACAATGCTAAATATCTCGTCTTGCATTTCTCTAGTTTTGTAATATTCCTAGTATTTAGTCAAAAACACCATCTTCATTTGGTCCCAAGAAGTTATAGTTCTCCCTCCGAGTCCCATGAACCAGCGCAAGGATGAGTGCTTGAGTGTTGTAGGGAATAACTTTAATTTCTGGGCATCTGAAGATTAATAATAACTTCTACATAAGATATCAAACTCAAAAATAAAATAACTAGGATCTTCATGCACCTTACCACAGAAATGAGGGAGAGCTGACA
This sequence comes from Pinus taeda, assembly GCA_000404065.3. NCBI lineage: Eukaryota > Viridiplantae > Streptophyta > Pinopsida > Pinales > Pinaceae > Pinus > Pinus taeda. The sequence goes on from APFE030353715.1 coordinate 30,157, forward strand.
GCAGAATGTTCCTCATTTGAGTAATTGTTTCAGGATCCACTATTGGAAATCCAAAGGTGAATTGTTCATCAATTACCTGATTCTCTCCAGTCCCCTCAGCATGATCCTCGTGCTCTGCCATTTTTGTTCCCCTGATCAAACCACTCCTGCTAATGTGAGAAGGTTGACTATGGCTCAAATTGGTATTTGAAGAACCACTAGTTTTCTTTTTCCCCTTCTTGGAATGTGTCGCACCTGAACTGTTGTCTCTAGGATTCAAGTGGACAGTTCTTGTGTGATGAGTTTGTGTCTGTTTGGACTTTCTGCCATGCAAAAGAAGGTCTAATATGAGAAATAGTTTCAGATTTATCAGTGTTCCCTCGACCCTTATTGGGCTTCAGACCTTTACCCCTTTTAGGCATTCATCTTAAAATAAAATCCAAAAAATGACAAAACTTTTAAATTTACAAAAAAAGAATCTTAAATCTAATGCTGCAAATGAATAAATAAATCAACACTATGAAATCCTTCAACAATAGAAGCAAACTGCAAAAAAAATAAAATCATACTTACACTTACTGCAAAGGAAAGAAAACAAGAAAGTTTTTATCAATCTTTAGAAACGCTTCCCCGACAATGACGCCAAAATGTTGGGTGTAGGAATTGTAGTTAGCAGACTCCTTTCAACACTTAATTTCTCAATCCGTGGTTTTGTACACTTTGAGGTGTAGCATAGCAAATGCCAAGAAATGCTATGATCCTTCTCTCATTGTATTCCTACTTCTTTTAATTACAAATTGTAGAATTGAAAGGAAAGATCACACAACAATGAATACCAAGAAAACTCTGGTGCTGAATGAAAGGAACGTATTTTGCAGAAACTCAAATAAAGGAAATTCTTAATTTTTCATGAACAATCTAAATAAATAAAATAACTATTTGAGATTCTCCTTAGTATGGTTGTAATGCAGGAGAATGATCCAATTAATCAGGATGCATGTCTTCCTTAAGATTTTCTTTCATGTACCAAGTTGTTGTTCCTGTAATGCAACAAGATTCATTTACTGGAGTGAAGCTTCTATACTGGAAGTATGTATGTTGATCCCTTACTAAACATCTTGACCTATATACAAGAACTTTGAGCCTTTGTACTAGAGCACTTTGTTCCTGTACTTGGAATGTTGATTCCTATACTAGAAAAAAGGTTCATGTCCTAGGAAACCAGAGTTTTTGTACTTAGTTTCCAAATCGGTTGCAAGAAATAAAAGTGTGTCAACTAAGAAAATAAATTCAAGGTGAAAACAAATATGTAAAGTGAACTTTGATAATAAAAATTAACCATTAACTAATCACATGCTTGGAAATGAAAAGTGCTTTCACAACCAAAGGAAATTTCTATTGAAATAAGAAACCATTTTACTTGGAAAGTACTTTGACTCAAACAACAACAAGCTCTTTCCTGAGATGACTATTTATTGAATAAATTAAATCTGCAACCTTAAACAAATAATCATTTTAACTCAGGGAATCCTTCTGATAAATTCAATATTAAATCTAGCAACAAGTGCAGGTACAAACCCAAATAATGTAACAATATTTTCATGAAATCTTATTGACATTAATCAAATCTAAATCTGAACTTGAATATTAGAATATGCTTCAATAAAAAGCCAAAGACTATTTGCAAAATAATAATAGACATTTCAAAAATAAGAACGATTGGCTGCAATGAGTAAAGGAAACTTTCAATCTTGCTGAAACAAAAAGACATCAATGCAGGAAGCTTAAATGTGTGTTTTCTTTGTAAAGAAAATGGCAGCACGTACTTGTAGGAAAGAATGGAAGGAAATAAAAGTGAATGCAAATGAACCACGCACACTCCTAGATCCAGATCACACAGATTTCAAGAAATTAAAGTTCATGAGATACAGAAAGAATCCAAACATGATCTGCTTCACTAACCTTGCATAAAAAAAAATCTAACACATTTTAACAAAGGGAGAACGAGTTGGGTTGGCTGGGCCCTAGCCAACCAGCTTGTTTCCCTATAACAAAATATAAACTTCAAGCGCTTAAATGGAGTATCACAACGATATCAAAACAAAGAACTTCACAACTAGCATGTTCCTTTGTATTAAGTTTCAAAAAGAGAAAATACACATCATGGATCCCTTGATCCAGCCTAGAAATGGCGATACTCAGAGATTACAAATAGTAGAAAAAGTTCAATACAACATCACTCCCTACCATCTATAGAGAAACCCTATTAAATACATACTTCGACTCTTGGTCGCAACAAAAATATAACAACATGATATATTAAGCCTTTCAATCATTCCCAAAAAGTCTAAACAAGGGTTTTGCAGCCAAAGTCCAGCCTTCATATCCCTCCTTCTTCTCTAAACACTGATCCTAGCAAGGAAAAAGATCTCTTAGCAAGAAATCCACGTGGTCTGCTGAGTTGTCTCGTTCATAAGTAGTGAGTCGAACAAAGAATTAACAACTGCCTCGAAAGTGTAGGAATGTTGACTGGTACAAGCACGATTCCTGCGCCAACCCAATCTTTCACATAGATTAACACTTTGGTTCCATCGAATTACTTAGGAAAGGAATATATTAGTTACAAAAAATTTGAATATATAAAACCTGTAATTTAATGATTAAGTACATATATAACCTTTGAATATGAAAAACATAAGAGGAGTGCAGGAATATGTGCAATTGGGAAAAGTACAGGTATAGATAGGCCTTCAGGGTTAAAACAGGCTTTAAAGTGGTGTGTTTTGGATAGGATAGAGAAAGAAAAATAGGAAAATTATAGCCACAAACAATACTAATGGTTGGATGAGGCACATATATAATCATGTGAGCTTTGAGAAGATAGGGATTGAAATGCTTAATTACCTTATATATCGCATAAGCATGTTTATCAATGAGAAGGTAGTTCAACCTTGACCCTTGTAAGCGAGCGCTCATGAAAGAAATATGTCATTCATTTACTTCAACATCCTTTATGTCAGTATGACAACAATAGTTGAATCTGAGGCAAAGGTATAAATCAGGAAATCATTGCCATAATTAGGACTAAACAATGCAAGCACATTAGCAATAGCTTACTTGATACGAAAAAAATCATCCTTTTCCCTTTTGTCCCATTTATAGATTACATCTTCCTTAATCATCTCTTGCAAAGGTTTAACTATCTGAGCATAATCATAGATAAACTTACATAGGAAATTAATCTTCCCTTGAAAAGATTGCATAGCCTTCTTGTTTACAAGGAATGTGATTTGACTTATATTTTTGATCATTTCGGGATAAACTTTGATTCCACTCTTGGAAATGATGTTTCCTAAGATAATACCTTTTGACACACCAAATATTCTCTTTCTGGGATTGAGAGAAATCCCATACTTAAGACACTGCTAAAATATTTGTTTTAGATGAAGCCCATGATCTGATCTTCTTCTAGACAATATAGTTACGTAATCCAAATAGACTACTACACTTTGACCAATTAATCTGCGAAAATCAATGTCCATTACTCTTTCAAATGTAGCACTAGCATTAATAAGCCCAAATGACATGTGGTTAAAGGAAAAAGGTCCCCAGTTAGTCCTGAAAGTGGTTTTAAGATGGTCTAGTTATGCCACTAGCACCTACCTGTAACCAGAGAACCCATTTAGTAGTGAGAACATTTTATACCCGGATATTGTTTAGAGAATATGTTCCATGGATGGAACTAGGTAATTATCTTTGTCTGATGCTTGGTTAATATTTCCAAAGTAGACACATAAGATTATCTCACAAGTCTTTTTCCTTACAGGGACCATATTTGAGACGTAAGTAGATTACATGACCTTGAAAATGAACTAAGCATCCAACAACTTCCTCAATTCCTTTTGAATTAGGGGCTCAAGCATTGGATGAATTTTCCTCAGATTTCACTGAAATGACTTCACCCCTTATTTAATAGGAATGACATGTTGGATAATACGAGCATCGTATGCATTTAAATATTTGTAATTTCATGTAAACGGTATTGTTTGAAAAGGTGGATGGTCATTCTTTTGGTGAACAACATGTACTGAGGTTTACATATTTTAGATTTTGTTGAGTTCTCAAATTGATTTATTCATATGATAAATTTTAGCTTTGATTCTTAGTATTAACTGGTTCTCTGAATCGATTTTGTAGGTCATAAAGTTTTCCTAGGGAAACAAAACCTTTAGGCATAGTATTCCATTTCACTACACCAACTGCTTCCTACAAAGCCTTATCGTGCTCATCTTCCTCAATGGTTGCATCTTTAAACACGTCTATGTTGGCCATAAAATATAGTATCTCCTAGTCATCATTGAAAACACAAAATTTAGTTATCTTATCATGTACAAATGGTTTACATATAATTACTATAGAAAAAACTATTTCTCAAAGGTCACATCCTAGCAGTTCCATTAGCTAATGTATTTGCTACAACATTTCTAATTCTAGGAACATAAATGATATTAAAAGATTTGGAATGAGACATTATTGATCATACCTCTTGCTGGTATTTTTTTTAAACTTGGTGAAATACATTGGATATTATTATTTGTACCTATCGGGTAACAACCTCTCGGTAACCAATTACCTTTAGTATATCTTATTAATTTTCATATTTTTCTATGTTGTATCAATTGCTTTAGCCCAATTCAATACTTCAATAAGACATATTTACAATTATAAATAGTCTTTCCATTCATCAACAATAATTGAAGATAGAACTATAGATGCAATGACAAAGGAGACAATAAACACATCAATAAGAGAGACCACAGTTTGGTCAAAGACAAGGGGAAAAAACCACTAGGGCGAAAACCCTTTGAAATTATTATTCTATTAGATTGTCATAAAATGTTCAACAGAGAGTAGAATGAGGCAAATACAATATCATCCAACAAAAAAACCCAAAAATATTTAGAAATATTTTTCTAGCATCAAAATATATCATAGACGACTTTTCCCTTCTCTAGTCAATTGTGGTCAACTTCACCCTTCGGTACAATCTAAGTCAAATTTCCTGGTCACATGCATGAAGAGGTTATGCAAGCAATTGAAGGTTTTTGGTAACTCCCTTGATGCTTGCAATCCAACGACTGTGGATGATTTTTCTCTATGACATGCTTGCGATTGCAACCCAAAAACCCTAAAACAAATGTGAGCCTTGGACCCTATAATTTCGAACCTTTGCATACTTTTGTTGTCATCCCTCCCTCAAACCTGTGCAAGCCAATCAATGAAGAGGAGAAAAATATTCTCCGTGATGTCCAAATGAGCTTGATTTCACTTGTATTTATATGCTTCCAAAGGTGTCCAATTCTCTTTAGGGTTGACCGTGTTCAAATGTGCATATGTGGGCTTTCCCTCATAAGTACACTTTCCCATATCCAATTTGAGTGATCTTTAGGTCGAGTTTTGTCCTCTTAAAAATTGGAATTCAATTCCATTTTCATCTCCATCAAATGAGCCAACAAAAGTGAAATTTGACCAAAGTTTCATATTTTTAACACTCCCTCTCAACTAGGGAGAATTCCACCTATCAATATTTGTCCATCGATCAACATGTCATCTTGTCATCATATGTCCCATATCTGCTCAACTCTATCTAATGAAAAAATCATGAATATAAAGAAGAAGAATCATTGGGGAGAAAAATCTACCACCTTATTTCTCATCAGAGTGAATATCTCAATCTGAAACCACACCAGGGAGTACATCTCAACCCGGAATCTCATGGGGGAGATAAATATATCTAACCCTATATCAACCAATAGGTGACATAGGGGAGCATATCTCAACATGTCCTAGTGCCTAATGATCTTCCCATCAATGACCCTCAAGATTCATGTGGTAAAACACATGTGTTAGAATTCGACCCTGGGTGAGATACCCGACTTACCTAAAGGTGATGATCACATGCGCCTAAGCCTCCTCAATGCATTGGCCAAATGGGGAGGGACAATCCCAACAAGCCCATCTTGTGGGCATGATGCTAATTGGGGTATACTATGCAAAGATCAAGAGAGGGGAGAAACATCTCAACCCTATGAGTAACAAATAGGGGTGATACTCGATTTTCCATGGATCCCTCAATCCTAGGAGCCATCTATCTCAATTCCACACCCTACGAGCTCAAACATGGGGTAAGAGTTGGATCAGTGTACTCAATCAACGATGCCCCTTATCAGGAGGGGTCACATCCATTAATCCAGGTTGATCTCTAAATACCAAGAACTTCCATTTTGGCAAAGCCTTGGTGAGAATACTTGCAATTGGCTCATTTTTTCATGTGTGATGGAGTCTAATGGCTCCTCTCTGCACCATGTCTTGAATTAAGTGATATCATATCTTTATATGCTTGGATTTATCATGAAATATGGGATTCTCTGGCATACAAATCCCACTCTTGTTGTCACAATATATCAATGTAATGTCTAGAACCTAATCAAATAGCTCTTGAAAGAGATTCCTCAACCAAACTGCTTCACAACTAGCCGTGCTAGTGGAAATATATTATGCCATGAAAATACTCAACACTACGAACGTTTTCTTCATGCTCATCCAAGATATCATGGTAGATACAAGGCTAAAACAACATCCATACAAAATATTCATGTCGATAATGTTTCCTTCCTAGTCAATATTAAGGTATCCATGAAGTCAAACATTTCTAAAACAATATATCAAACCAAGCTTGTTTGTCCCAAAAGAATATCTCAAAATGTGTTTGGCAGTGATTTAGTGTGCATGGAAATGCTTGGTCATGAATTGACTTAACGTGTTCACTGCATAGCATGTGTTTGGAAGGGTGTTCACTAGGAACATCACAACCCCAATCAACTATTTATACTTAGATGGATTTGCTAAATCTGTTCCTGTAGATTCTTCACATAACTTCTTAAAGTTCATTTCCATCAGTGTGGGTAGGGACTTTCATTCTATCATTCCAAATATTTCCAACAGTTTCACAACATATTATCCCTGTGAAAGGAAAATCCCACAGGGCCTTTTCCACACCTTAAGGCCTAGAAAGTAGTGCATGAGTCCAAGGTCCTTCATCTAAAGTTCAGATCGAAGCTCCCTCTTACACTTGATCATCAGGGGCTCACTACCTGTCAATAATAATTTTTCAACATATAAAACCAAAATCAACAACATGCCTTAGACTACCTTGAAGTAGAGGTTGGGATCGTCATTGCTTTTTGTGAAACCCATCTTCGTCAAATAACTGTCTATGTTGGTATACCATGCTCTAGGGGCTTGCTTCAAACCATTTAATGCCTTCTTTAATCTACAAACATTTGTCTTTCGATCCTCTACTTGAAATCCTTGTGGTTGCTCAACATAAAACTTCTTCTTGTAACATTCCATGTAGGAATGCATTCTTCACTTCCATCTGATGAAGGGTCCTTCCTTGACTTGAGGCAAGGGAAGCTATCAAATGAATGGTTGTATATCAAGCCACAGGTGCAAATATATGATCATAGTCTTCTCCCTCTTTCTAACAAAATCCTCAAGGAACAAATCTTGTCTTTTATTTCTCAATGCTACCATCAACACCATGTTTGATCTTGAATAACCACTTTGAAGTCACCACATATTTCCCATTCGTTCTCAGAAGAACATCCCATACATCATTATTCAGAATTGATTCATATTCCTCGGCCATAGTATCTTTCCAAACTTGTTCCTTTACAATTTCTTCAAATGTGGGAGGTTCGGATTGAATCATAGTTCTCATGGTTGCAACATATCCCTGGTACATGCATGGCTTCCTTCTTTCTCTAAACGATCTTCAAACAAGAGCTCATCTTTCATCATCTTGTAATGTGTCTCGAAGCCAAAGTGGCCTCTTCCTAGTGGAAGGATCACATGGAGAACAATCTAAGGGATCCATGGGATCACCAACAATATCTGTCTCAGATTTGGGCATGGAAGGACCATCAAAATATCTGTATCATCATTCTTCTTAGGAGGAGGAGGTAGAGGAAGGTCCCTTTCTTTTCCAAGGGTGGCCCTCTTCATCGAATGTAACATCCCTACTAATTTAAACCTTCCTTTGACCAGGGATATATATTCTAAATGCTTTAGAATTTTCACAATATCCAACAAATGTATGTTTTCTTCCTGAGGCTTCCAACGTGTTCCTTTTGTCCTTCGACACATGAAAGTATACGGGGTACCCAAAGATACAAAGATGCCCAACATCAAGCTTGATACCTCTGAATACTTATATGTGGGTCTTTTTGTCTAATGCTTGACGAGGTACCCTATTTTGAACATATACGATGTCATTCGTTGCTTCTCCCCAAAGGAACTTTAGAAATTTTTGATCATGGAGCATGGCATGAAAAACTTCTATAATGGACCTATTCTTTTTTTTTTCAACCACTCTATTTTGTTCATGAGTATAGGGAACAATTGTGTTTTCTTGATACATTCCTTCTTGAAAAAATTAGTGAACTCCTTTGATGTGTACTCTCCATCATTTGTCGGCCCTTAAGATTTTGATTTTCTTCCCTTTTTTAGTTTCGATCAAAGATTTGAACTCCTTGCACATTCCAAAGGCTTCATCCTTGTGCTTCAAGTAATATATCCATGTCTTCCTTGAGAAGTCATCAATAAAGGTGATGTAGTAGAGAAGGTCACCAATAGAATGCACGGGCATTGGACCACATATGTTGGAATGAATGAGATGGAGGATGTCGATTGTCTTCTTCTCACTAGAGGGGAATGGTCCCCTTGTCTTCTTTCCACTAGCACAACCTAGACATACTCCATCATGATGAACTTGAACCTTGGAAATCCCTAAGACCAATTCCTTCAATTTTTGAATAGCATCATAATGTAGATGGGCTAATATTCGATGCCATAGCACGCTTAGATTATTATTATCATGGACCAATGCTAAAAGTAGTATTCCAATAACCCTATAAAGTCCTTCATATCTTGATCCCAATGTGAATGCATCTCTCATAGGTTATCCAACAGGTCAAGTAAGAACATTTCCCTTGATGAAGGAAACCCTCATCTCTTTGTCTTCCAAAGCTAATATTGATACCAAATTATTATTCAATCCTGGCACATACATCACTTCACGGAGAAGAATAGATTCCTTAGAATTCAAATGAAATTTGACAGACCCAAAACCTTTAACAAGGTGAGTGGAGTTGTCTCCAATGATGATTTTCAAATTTGACTCCCTCTCTACCAAATCAGAGAGAACTTCCTTATAACCAGAGAAGTGATCAGTGGCCCCACTATCAACCAACTAACTATCCCACAAATCCGAAGGAGATCAACTTGTAAGGGAAAACATAATAATATATTCAGATTGATTCACGACATTGCTTTCATACCTTGAGAATTTTCACTCCTTTTGTGGACAACAATCTTCTTCATGATCACTTGGATATTCTCTTCTTCTTATTTCATCTCTTCCATTGTGAATGTTCCTCCGATCATCTCTCCTTGTTTGATCATTGAGCTTGTTGTTGTTGCTTTTAGTATTGTAGCATCATCCATTTTTCTTCTCAGGGAAATGTCGAGCATAGTGGCCTTTCTTATGGCAATTGTAATGTTCGATGTTTGAAAATTCCTTTCTTCTATCTGTTGGGTATGTATTATATTCTTTCCATGACTAGTAAGACACATGGGGGGGCGATAACTCTCCCTGTTCGTTGTGCTAGGAACAACAGGGGGGTCATAGGGGGCCCGCAACCACCCCTATTGAGTGGTTTGAGGGTTTTGGTAGCCCCCTGCATGGGGTTTGGGGCAGTGCCCTGGGAAATTTATATTCGACCCTATGTTAGGTGGGCGGACCTACCTATGTTTTTGTGCATGGGTTTTTCACATGGTTTTGGGCATGATAGTTTTCTATCCATGGTATTTTTTAGATTTGGTCAAGGGAACTATGGTTATGTTCTAATCCAAGGTTAATGGATTTGGGTTTATGAATGCTTCGACATGTACACACACACACACACACATGTATGTATATATATGTGTGTGTGTGTGTGTGTGTGTGTGTGTCTATATGTATATGTATACATATACATATACATATACTTATACAATGTATATATATATATATATATATATATATATATATATATATAATATATATTATATATATATATATATATATTATATATACATATATATATATATATATAAACACACACACACACACAGATATATATATATAACATTAAAAGGGACATAATGAAAAATCAATCTGGCAGTCCCGACTTTGGGATCTAGGGGATATCTCTGTCTATTTGTTTTATATTCTTGTCATTGTTTATTTTCTATTTTTTAGAATTCATCTGCAAGTAATTTTTGTACAGGGTTAAAACCTACATTTGGAATCATAGTTGTTTCAGCTTCAAGGGGATTCCTTTGCTACTGAGGGGTTTTTCTCAGGCCTGTGGTAGAACCTGTTCAATTGGAGATCTATGGGATCGATTCTTACAGTGAAAGAAGATGGCAAGCAGTAGAAATATAGAGATCGAGAAATTTAATGGTCATAGTTTTGAGTTGTGTAAACTCAAGATGGAGGCTCTGTTGGTGGATAAAGATCAATGGATCACAGTAGATAAGTGGTCAGATGAAGACTGGGCGAAGTTGGATCAAAAAGAAAACAACACAATATGGTTGTGTATCACCGATTTATTATTGTTGAATGTATCAGGGGAAGCTACTATGAAGGATTTTTGGGACAAGTTAGGGACTTTGTACCAATATAAGTCTTCGGTGAACAAACGTTTCCTACAAAAAAAGTTATATAACCTGAGGGTGAAGGGTGGAGACTCAGTCACAGAGCATCTAAACACCTTTAATATTGTGGTAAGACAGTTTTTATATATTGATATTAACATTTTTGATGAAGGTAAGTGCATCAATTTGTTGTGTTCTCTACCATATTCGTGGGATATTCTAGTTTTTCCCATAGGTAGTAATACAACTACCTTGAAGTTTGATGAAATAGTCTTATCCCTGCTATAATAGGAGATGAGACAAAAAAATATGGAGGGCTAGAATGGAGATGCCTTGTCTATATGAGGACAGTCCTAGAACAAAAACAAAAATAAGTCCTTGAGTGGGAGATTTAAATCTAGAGGGATATCTAAATCTCCAAGAAAACCTTTAAAAGTGTACTGGAAATGCGGAAAGGAAGGGCACTTCAAAAAGGACTATAGATCTAAAGCTCCTAAGAAAGGAAATAGATTTGATGATGCTCCTTCTGAAAAGGCTAAAACCACCTCAAATGAAGGTGGGGATGTCTACTTGGCTTCTTATTCAATTACACATGTAGATCATGAGGCATGGTTGATTGACTCAGGTGCATCCTTTCACTCACTCCACATAGGGAGTGGTTATGTGATCAGTATGAGAAATATGATGGTGGTTACTTCTTCTTAAGGGATGATAGGGAGGCTAGAATCATCGAATGTGGAAAAGTCAAGATGAAGGTTCAAGGTGGAATGATTAGAACACTTCTAGGTGTTCTGCATATTCCTGCATTGGTAAGAAATCTGATTTCTATAAGCAAGATGGATGATTCATGCGTAAAAACAATGTTCGAGAAAGATACCTGCAATATGGTTTGGGGAGCATTGGTATTGATGTAGGAATTTCGATTGGAACTCTTTACTGTGTTTTGGGTAGTACATTTATTGATGGGTGCAATAGTTCTGTGGTTCCTGAAAGTGGAGTAGAAAATCTAGTGGTCTATGAATAAAAGACGATGCTATGGCATCCAAGGCTTGGATATATTAGAAAGAAGGGCCTTCAAATACTTCATGGTAATGGTATGGTAGAAGGTAAGTATAATTCCTCTTTGGATTTCAATTTCTATGAACATTGTGTATATGGGAAGCTAATCAGGGGATTTTACCCTCTGGTGCTAAGAAGGTGAAAGGGATATTAGAGTTTGTGCACAATGATGTGTTTGGACCTATGTTGGTTCCATCATTTGGTAAGTCTATGTACTATGTATCATTTATAGATGAATTCTCAAGGAATACATGGATATATTTCCTCAGGAAGAAATTTGAATTCTTTGACAAGTTTAAATAATTTAAGGCTTTAACGGGAAACCAGATAGAGAAAAAGATAAAGGTGATGAGGACAGATAATGGTGGAGAGTTCTTCAAGAAGGAAATTGAAGAGTTATGTAAGAGGTGTGGTATAACACGGTAAAGAATACTCCATAAACACCTTAGAAAGATGGAGTTGCAGAAAGAATGAGAAGGACGTTGATGGAAAAGGAAAGAAGCATGCTCAGTGGTGCTAGGTTAGGACAAGAATTTTGGGCAGAGGAAGTGGAGACTGCATTTTACATGGGTAAAAGATCACCTTCATCAACGTTGGAGGATTAGACTCCACATGAGGTATGGAATGGTAAGAAACCCTCTCTTCCACATATGAGGGCATTTGGTTGTGATGCATATGTACATGTTCCAAAGGAGAAAATAACTAAGTTGGATAGTAAATATAAAAGGTGCATCTTTATTGGGTATAAGGATGGTTTAAAAGGTTATAATATTTGGAACCCAAAAACAAGGAAGGTTGCATGCAATCAAAATAAATGTGATGTTTAGAGAGGTGAAATATGTTATTAACCTTGAAATCCTACCAAAGGAAAATGAGAACATAGAGATTGAGCTAAAGGAGTAAGAATCAGACTCTACAATAGAACACGAATCAGAAGATTAAGAGCCACAAACTCCAACTGTGATAAGAATAGTTTGAGAAAGAAGGTAGCCAGAAAGGGAGGCAGTTGATTCAGATGATGGAAAATGCTGGAAAGAGGCCATAGTTGATGAAATGGCATCTTTGGACAAAAATGAGGCTTGTGATCTAGTGGAGTTGTTGGTTGGAAGGAAATACATTGGAAGTAAATGGGTGTTTAAGAAGAAGATGAATGCAAAAGGTAAGGTGGAGAAATACAAATCTCGGTTGGTAGAAAAAGTTTATTCCTAGGTGCCAGAAATTGAATTTAGTGAAATTTTTTCTCTTGTTGCCAAGGTAGCTTCTATTATACTTGTATCTGTTGTTATGGCTTTTAATTTTGAGGTAGAACAGATGGATGTGAAGACAACATTTCTTCAAAGGGGTCTGTAAGAAGTGATCTAGATGAATCAACCATAAGGCTTTGCAATGAAGGGAAAGAAAGAACTAGTATACAGGTTAAAAAAGTCTTTGTATGGGTTAAAACAATCACCAAGGATGTGGTATCATAAATTCAATACATATATATGGGGACTTGGCTTCACCAAAATAAAAGCGGATCAATGTGTGTATTTTAAATTAATTGGTGACCATGTTATATATATGGTTTTATATGTGGATGATATGTTGTTGATTCAGAATAACAAATAAATTATCCAGGATTTGAAGACCCAATTGTCCTCCAAATTCAACATGAAGGATCTTGATGCTGTAAACTATATTTTGGGCATGGAAATTAAACGAGATTGAACAAAGAGGAAGCTCTGGTTAAACCAGAGGAAGTATGTCGAGACAATACTACAAAGGTTTAATATGCATGATAGTAAACCAGTGAAGGTTCCTATTCCTGTAGGTGTAAATTTATCTGTTGACCAATGTTCTAAGATTCAAGAAGAGGAAGAGGACATGTCCTGTGTTCCATATGCAAGTGAAGTCGATAGCCTAGTGTATGTAATTTCATTGCATATGTAGTGTGAGCATTGAGCAGGTTTATATCAAAACTAGGGAAGGAGCATTAGACAATAGTGAAGTGGGTTTTCAGGTATTTGCGTCACACTAGTGATTATGGTTTTTGCTACCAAGGATGATCAGGATTGGACAGAGTTTTGGACATCCGTGGATTTGTTTGTAATACCCTCCTCTCACATCTACCCAAGAAACCAGCCAACCGGGGTAAATATGTGATGACAGGCTACTATGATATGATTCAAACTCCTTGGAGACCTTAAGGAAATGGAATCGACAGAAACACATCAACCATACCTTCCACATTAGCAACAATACTCCCAGGAGGCATTCCAACCATCGAGGCATCTTGCCCCTCAGTCCCACTAATAGTTTAGACCTTGTGACCTCTAGAAACTCTCATGGTATGAGCATGCCAGCGTCTAGGGACCTATGGATTCTCTCACAAGCCTACATGCCTATATATAGGGACTTTTCTGAACAAACCTTTGCCAACATCCACGGAATTCAAGGCACTTTTATAGCCCAAAATTCTTTCCACTACCTAGAAATTATTGTAACTTCAAGAATCCATCAAACACATGATGAAAATGCTCATAAACCAAAATCAACCTTAGAAATAGGCCTGACCATCCCAAACAGGGATTGACATTCTGTCAAACACTTGGCATCAGTGCAATCTATAGGTCTAGGATGCAAGACAAAACATGAATGATTGAAAACTATTATAAAACATGACAAGAAGGATCACAACCTTCTCCCTTGAACTGTTATGACATCAATTATGTCTTACATCCATCATTTAACCAATTACAAGTAAATACATGTAATAACCATGACATGAACCGTCAATTAACCATGCTTATAGCCAACATAAAACTGTGGAAATAATAGAGATATAAAAACCATTAAATCCACATATAAACAAGTACAATAGCAAGAGAACTTAGCTTTCATTTATCATAGGAAAATCCAATCAGGTTCGAGACTTCCACATACCACCCAACCATAGACATGGTTGAACCAAATGTTTCTTTCATCTAATCACCCCCGTGACATTTTTGAAGCATGAATGTGGGATCTCATGAATAAACCAATCCAAAAACAACCAAGGGAATCTAGAGGTTAAACCACCTCCACCCTCACTAAACCATGATCACACCAAAACTGGTGCTTTGATCAAAAAATTGAACTAAACTTGGAATGCCATTTAGAAACCATCACTATCCTTGAGGAATTTTTCATCTTCTTATCTCTTAGTCTTCACCACAATCCAATCCCAGATCACAAGGCCCTAAACCAAGATTAGTCTCTAAGGCTTTCCCACAATCCAAACCTAGATCACTAGGCCCTAAACCCCAACTCCTCCGTTAGGTTTTACTATGTATCCCACCAAAACTAGACAAGGGATTCCTAGGCCTTTGGAAATGAAACTTGAGACCAACTCCTCCCTGTATTCTAAAATCCATCCAGAAAATACAAAGCTCAAAACTGAGATAGACATCTCAAAATTCCATGGCATCTAGAAAAATGAAAGGCTAGGCTGAAAAACATTGTCATAATCTGGAAAAACCATGTCCTCGATAGCAAGATAACCATACACCAACATGAAAAGCCATGCATTTCAAAACCAACTAGGAAATCACACATGCAATATGTTACTTACAAGTATTCTTGTTGAAGCTTCTTGATCTTACTCTTCCTTGATTGATATTTCCTTTCCTTTCCTTCTCCTTCTTTACTTGCTTTTCCTTTCCTTTCTCCAAAACAATATCTCAGCAAAAACTTGAGCCAAAAGCTTGCCAACTAATCCTCAGAAGCATTTTTATCAATGAGACCTCTATTTTCTTCATTTTCCATTATTTTCCTTCATTTTCGTCCTCACATGCAACATGTGACCTTTCACCTCCATTTTCTCCTATTTTTCTTTATTTTCATAAATAAATGTGCCAAAATACCTTTTTATTTTTAATAACTTTGCCTTTGCCATTGCCAATCTCCTTAGCCACAATAAGCTGTAATGAACACCCACACGAGGATGTCCTGGCCAACATTCAGCTTGGAAGACATGTCCCTTGACCATGGTCTTATTTTTCCTTTGTTAAATTTTATTACATGGATTTTTCACTAGGGTTGTTACAGAATCCTCCCCCTTCGGAAACACTGTCCTCGATGTTAAACCACACAAGACCTCAACGAAACTGATAAAAAACAAACATACTACCCATAGAGATTTATAACTTAGATTGTTATAGTATTTACAATGAATGACTTGATCAAGGAAAAACATCATGAAAACATGACAAGATAACAACCATACCTCATACTGTAGCTTTATAACATAGCTCATTATGGTATTTACAATAACCACATATACACATATGCACATTTTCTAATCTAGAAAATAAAAGGATATGATGCCTACATCTGCAACAAGGGAATCCAGAGGTTCACACCTCCACCCTAAAAGTAATACAAGCATTCACCTCCTTCCTAGGAAGTCTAGAATCCACTTCCACAGTCAAATTACATCCAATGTCCAGTACAATAATCCTATGCCACTTGTCCTCTCGGTGAACAGTTACCAACTCATTGTTCTTGGGCACACTCCCAATGAGATTTTGATTCCATCTAGAAATTCTAATGACCAAAAAAATATATCCCCGGCCTTCCCTTCTCTGCTACACAGTTCCTCGAGCAATTCGGTCACCTCTTCCATGCAGTCACTCACCTTCCAAGTTCCCCAACATACCCTATCTCAGGTGATGCATCCCTTGGCAAGGCTTCCTCACATCCGAAAGCCAAAGAACCAAGGAATATACATGCCTCAAACCCTCATACCGGTCATAGCATGCTCATGGAAATCAATGGACACTATTGGGTACCAATGTCCCACAATGGCCCTACTCCTGAAGTGCTTTACTAGCATACTGCTACATGTTCCCATTCCTTTTTTTGTTGCTGCTAATTCTTCTAGTCAATTTCAACCACCCAACCAGGCATTTCTGTCTTTCCTATACCAAGCACATAACTTCCATTAGATTTAAAATAAATTGAAACAAATTCACATCATACCTCATTGGTAGCTTGTCAATAAGGTACACTTGCAATCATGTTTACTTCCTATCACAAAAAGTCAAACTAGCATCTTTGACTAAATCATCATGCATAAACATATCACTACAAGTTAGCTTAAAACTAAACCATCATAGATCAAAATCATAGACCACATGATGACTAGAATCATAAATTACATGCATAATAAAACTAAAATAAAATATTGATACTTATCCTTTAATCAATCCTTAGTTTCTACCTTTGTCATTATTACCTACACACACCGGATCCGTTACCACACCCGAAAAACACCTAGTTCCTTCTCCTCAACCATGTGCACATACACATAGTGTGCATGATACACATACAACCACACACGGCATACAACACCACACAATAAATGCACTTGCACTTGACATACAACACATACACCTACACCCAGTGTACAACACAATACATACATCTATATCTGATATATAATACCACACAATACATATGCGTACACAAAGTTCAACACAATGAATACACCTATCATGATATGAAGAATGCACCATGCACATACATAATACCACATGTACACAACACAACATGTACTACATGCACATAATACCACAAGTACACCAGTACCACATGTACAACACGTACACAGTACCACCTATACAATGCACCACCTAAACAATGTGTGGCAACATAACATGTAAAAGACACCACCTACAAAACATGTACACAATGCCACATGTACATCGTACCACCTGTAAAATGTGTACACAATGCCAGACGTATAGAACACCATATGCATGACATGTACATGACACCACATGTACACAACACCACACACAGACATGTACATATCACCATCTACACACAACACCATATGTACAACATGTACACAACACCACATGTACAACGTGTACATAGCACCGCATGCACACAACACCAGATGTATAATCATGCACACAACACCATATGTACATAGTACCAAATGTAAAACATGCACACAAGACCATATGTACATATCACTACATATACAACATGTACATAACACCTTATGTGTACAACATTTCATATCCAACATGTGCACAACACCATATGAACACAACATCACATATCCATCATGTGCACAATACAATATGTACACAACACTGCATATCCAACATGTACATAGCACCATCTATACCCAACACTACATATGCAATATTCACCCAACACTATATGTACCACCCTATACATAACATTACATAACAACATGTACACACACTATATATAAACAAAACAACATGCACACAACATCACACATGCAACACGTACAACATATACAACATATGTACAACAATAGTACCACACATCCAAAACCGCTTCTAGTGTCTCTCTATCCTCCATGCTTACCTTAGCATGCCGCAAAACACATTGTTTTCATTCCACTGATGTATCCTTTAGCGTTACATCTCATAGCATAAACATAGGCATAACATAATCACATAATATCAATTCATATCCACATGATGCTGACCTCGTATATTTGTCAGGACTACTCTTCCCACTTCATTCCTCATAGTTAGGAACGTCTTCACATCATTCATCTGCATAAGCAATCCTTGCTCCACAAGAATGATCCCTGGTGACCTTGTTAGACAACATCATACATACATACATGTATACATATAAATATCAACATAAAGTAATCACGGTCCCTGATGACCCTGATAGATAACAATGTACATACATACATATATGCATATAAACATTAGCATAAAGAAATCATGATCACAAATAATTAATAGATCTCAAGGTCAAGGTCAAGAGAACTCCCTTTATGCGTGAAACACATGTATAACATCAATAACAATAGTTTCCAGCATAGCCAAGGCATATGATGCCTCAAATCGATTCAGCGTACCTTCTTGATTACCTTTCCCATGACTATCTTGCCATCATCCATTTACACAAATGGACCCAACCAATCCAATTGGTTGTCATACTTTTTCCTTCAACTGAGCTTATACATGCACTGAGCATCATGCAGGTCTTACCTTACCTATTGGGTACCACACAACTTCTCCCCGAGATCCATTAACTTCCTCCATCCCTAACTAATTCCAAAGTATCAAAACATAAAAAGACAAGAGCAAATGCAAATAAGAAGCAAGCCATGAAAACCCATAACAATATGACACCACAAACAAAGTGGTATGGCCATACACTAGAATAAACAATGTCACAAATCAAGCACAAACAAAACAAAAAGAATCAAAATTGCAAGACTCTCAATAGACACCGTGACTCAATCGCCATGGTTCCCATTGCTTCCAAAGGAAATCTCAACCTAAGCCTTCTTCAGAATTTCATGGCAGTCTCTTGCCATGCAATCCCCTGCATCATACTTCCATAAACATATCACTATCAATGTTTAAATAAACATACAATACACCAGTTAGATTATTTTGTTGTGCCAAGCATGCTTACTTGCAACTGAACACATCCATGCCATCTCTTAAGGAATTCCAATTATTTGATGGACCCAACCATAACTAGAAACTAGTTGATGTACCTACCAAATACATGTTCATAACTATAGCACATATTTGCATAATGTCAGACAAAATCAAGGTTAAGAAGGCTTATTGTATGCAAAACACTCATTCATTTGGAATTAGGGTTTCCAAACATAGCCAATCAATTTTTGCCCAATTCCTTTGTTTTACCTTTTTACTTTGTTGCAATAGAGTCTTACTTTGCACTGTCACATCACCCAACTCTTAGTTATATACACACATCAATTTTTACCTTGTCATGATAATACCAAGTATTATCACCTGGATTGAACCTCAGGCTGAAGGAAGGCAATGCCAGGGTAACCACAAACCACACTTAACCAAGTAGCTAGCCCTATTAGGCCAAGAGAGGGATATCTCCGTAAGGATCTCAGCCAAGATGATTGGATCAAGAAAATGATATTAGTCTAGGTCTAGTAGCACAAGGATTGATGTAATTTTGGATGAGCCAAACAGTTAGGGAAAGGAAATTAGGTCAAATTGTAGGGTATTCAATTGGGCAAGGTAGGCACAACGATCAGAACCTTAGGGTTTGATGGATGGGGTGAAAATTCAGGTGAGGAGCTAGGAAGTGCATGTAAACCTCATGGATTCTTCCTAAACTAAAGAAAACATAGAATGTGAATATTTTTCCAAAACAGAGCATAAATATTATGGGTTTTTCCCATCAACTTGAAAACATCAACTTAAAAGCAATGAAATGATTGATGAATTACAAAAAATATTTTAACATAGGATCACAATAGAGAAAATTGAATTGAACATCATACCACATGGATTCCAAAGAAATAGCTGCAACTTTTCATTAATCGCCTACTGAAAACTGATACAAAATGATGTCTACTCAAAACATAAGCATCCAACTGAGTCCAACCCTTTACAATGAGAAAGAAAAAGAAGATATAGACCTCAATTCAACCTCCTCCCATCCTCAGGGTCGAATCCCTAATATGAGGAACTAATCCATCAAAAGCTGAACAAGAAACTGGAATCTAGGCAACCCTAACAACTTGCCTCTAAAAGGGAGGAAACTAATTCATTTAAATCAATAATAACATCATTCATGAGAGAAAACCCAAAATACAGTCATCGCACAGTGAAGTGAAAATTCAGCATAAAATTGCCCTATGTGCAGCGCCTAAGCTCTATGCGCAACACTTTTTGCAAGACCATTTTGGAGGTCTTCCCGGTGTCCAAATTGATTTCATGATAGCTCATTGGAAAGCCTGTCTTGTCTACATTCCAAATAAGCCTTTATTTTCCCATCTAGTGTTGATTTCACCCCTCAAAAATGGATTCTCCCAAGACTGCTTATGTGGCTCAAAAAGAGGGTCGAAAGGTCATTTTTTGGGTGTTTTGTGACCTTTTGGTTGACCATTTTTGCTCCAAAATCTTAGAAAATGCACACGGCACATGTAATCATCATTGTGAACCCAAAAATTTTGACCATTTCCTATGTGGTTGCCCCTAGGAAAAGCGCAGCAGCAGTGGCGTTACGCATAAAGCCAATTTTCCTGAGTCAAAAATTGCAAAATTCTTCAAAAAAGCAAAAATTCTCAAAACCTACTCGAAATTTGCGGAGAACACCACCATCAAGTGTCTCGGTTAGTGAAGGAAGCCTCAGTAAGAATCCTAAGCCTATCACCCTCCTTTTTTACTTCGAGTGCTTGTTTTAGCCTTGTCTTCATTTGCTTGACTCTTATGTTGCAAATCTTGTTCTGGGTCTTTTCCGCTATCCCTGTTCATCATCTGGCTCTCAATAATCTCCATAAGCCTCATCAAGCTAAAAATTGGCCTTCTTAGCCTCCCTCTTTGCCTTGATGTACTTGGTTTGCATCAATTCCTGCTTAACCTCTAATTGCTTGTTCTCTTGCTCATAAAAGGAGATGATATATTTGGCCCTTTATAAACTAGTCTTAAGCTTCCTAATTTTGGCATCCTTTGCTTTCAAGGCAGCCTGAGTGATTTTATCTTTCTCCTCATAATATTTATCCTCTTTATCCATGCTTTTGAGTTTGAAGCTTTAGAAGCCCTAGAGAAGGTAATTAGGGAGTGGGAGTTATGGTGAATAGGGATAGGGGAAGGAGAGAGGAGTTTGTGTGATGTAGGATGAGATATGTATGATGTGGGAGTGATAAGGGGGGGTATTTTTTAATAGGGACTATTTAGTAAATAAGGGTTTAAGGATTTTGTTTTGGGGGATTAGGGTATAGGGGATAGGTGGAGGGATTATTTTGGGGGGATTGGGGTATAAGGGATAGGTGGAGGGATTTCACAACAGAATTTAGGAATAAGGGATATGGTAAGCAGGGAGGGTTTTTAGACAACCTAGGGTTTGAAAATTTTAATAGCAAACCAACTTAGAAATCTTGAAAAGAGTGTTGGGAGGATAGTTTAGGGAGTATGCTTGCTTGCTTGAGGTGATAGGTAGTAAAAGGATAAATTTGAATGGTTTTTATGATGGTTTTGGTGTTTGTTGGCCCTATGCGCAACACCTTGTATAGGTGCACATTGCTCCGATTGTATGTGCAGTGTCATGCAAAAATGCACTGGCACACAGGCTCTATGCACAACACCTTGTACAGGTGCATAACACTCCAACTGTATGCATAGTGCTGTGGAAAAATGCATTGGCACACAGGCTCTATGTGCAGTGCTCCAGCTCTATGTGCAGTGCCCCAGCTCCATGCACAACACTCCAGCTCTATGCGCAACGCCCTAGCTCTATGCGTAGCGATTTATGTAGGCCACTTTTGGAGGCTTTCCTGATGTCCAAATTGCACCCATCATAGCTCGCTGGAAAGGTCTCTCTCTTGGCTACACAATGGACCTATTAACTATTGCAAATGATCCATTATAGCCCTTGAGACATCAATTATCTCAAGACTGGTCAAAAAGTGCAGAATGAGAGTGCAAAAATGAAGTGTTCTCTTGTAGGAAACTTTTGGAGGTCTTCCTCAACTCCACATTGAGTGCATGATAGGTAATTGGAAAGACAGTTCTGCCTAGTTATCATTTGACTCATCAAGAAAGTCATTTGGAGACTCCAGATAGAAAAAAAAAAATGATTTTTCCAAAGTCGCTCTAGAAGTGCAACAACTCTCTTGTAGCAACTATATTTTTGACATTTCTCTAAAACCATGACACCTATGTAAAAAGTGAAGGACATTTTTAATCCCTGGCCTATTATGGACAAAAACCTCTCTTAGCTTTTCCAAATTCATTCCTGTTTGGTCTAAAACATAGTTTGAAGAAAAATCGGCCTTATGTGTGGCAAATGATTTGTCCCTTGGAATGACTTCTTGAAAAATGATGGAGACATGATGTTTATGAGTTGGAATGTCCTCATACTTGTTGAAATTACCTCCCTTATGCCTCATGTACTCAGATGTCTCTGATTCCATAGCCAACCCTAGCTCAATGGGTGAGGAAATTAGGGTTTAGTGCTTGTGGAAAATGATGATTTGGACACCCTTGGGAAAAGGCAACTCCCTTTGGCATACACTTAACCTTTTGAAAATTTACCCTTTCACTTGACTATTTCCTTTGACAAATTGATCTTTTGATGGTCTGGCACCTTTGGAACATTGAGTTAACAGCTTGGGATGGTGAAATTATTACATTTTAAAGACATAAAATTACATAATCAAATAAGCATTTCTCTTTACAAATCATCTTCACATGGTGAAGGGATGTTATTTTATTACGCTTTACTTGTTGGTCTTATACAATGGAATGGAACCTTGGAAACCCTAATGGCCTAATGAAACCTTGAAAAACCCTAAAAGACCTAATGAGACCTTGAAGGACTGAATTTTAAGATGACATAATAACCTCATCACTGATACAAATGGCATGATAAAAATAACTTTATGGATGATGCACAGTCAATAAGATATGAAACTATGCCAGGAAGTAATCACATTTAGGGAAGAATGATGTTTCTGTACTAGGACTACCATCAGTGACTAATTTTGTTTGCATGACCTAGTGGAATGATAAAAGATTTATGTGTGGGACACCTAAAATGAATATGAAAAGAGCAATTTTTTATCATTGATGGCAGTATGCAAATACTGACTCTAACACCAAGCATGTTTCCTGCAACTGTTTACACACGTCAACCACTTGTTCCAAATATCAAGAAATCATATCTATCACTTTGAAATCAACCTTTACGAAGACTAACAATCATGTCATAATCCATAGTCAACTCATAGTCATTAGACTTAATGCTAAAACTATCACCTATTACACTCAAGTGCATATCGACTATCTCAACACATATGTGTTAGCACAATCATATTAAAACAATATCATTCCTTCATGCAATCCTATATACTCATACTCATATCATGCAATAAATCAAACATTCAACAAACTATAAACGTACCATGACAAATAAATGAACTAGATGACGTAATAGAAACCAAACACTCAAACACCAAATGGATGATTTAATCAACTAAAGCACCAAGTATACTACATAAGAAAAGTCATACCTTAGTGTATCATAGGGGAGGCTATCTTGCCTGTACAATCAATATAGTTAGCAAAATATAACCTTACAACACATCAATTCAAGCACAAATAAGATCATGTTATCCATAACAATAACTAACTAACATGTTCACATCATAAGCTCATAAACATTAGTTGGTCATCCATAAAAATCACATATGAAAAGTTATTCTAGATTAGTATGACATAATATCACAACACATTAACTCATACTTGAATGTCATAACCATAACCATCTGCATAGGCCAATCCAAATTAGTATGATACATGTAACATCAAGATATTAGTTCTATAACCCTAATCATCAAGTTAACTAACATATAATAACAAGAAGTTATATATCATGTTCATCAACGATATATGACCTAATGATCAAGATAATTATGCTAGCTTATAACATACTCATCAACAACATAATCATCAAGTTATCTAACCTAAAACAACAATAGCAATGCATACAACCACAGGTTACTATCATTCATGATTATATGGCACATGTGCATATGACTATACTAATCAACTACAATCTATCATGTATGTAACCATAAAATCAATATAATGAAATGCATACACATAACCATAATGCATATAACAATCCTTAACCTACATACCTACATGCCCAACATACAAACCTGTATGACAACAAGGTCTTGCCATGAGGTTCAATGTTGTAACTTCACTTTGATGATCTGCATCTCCTTCTCTATCTCAGCCAATACATTAGCGTCATAACATACCAATAGCATCATGATGACCTAATTTCATACAATGACCTCATGCACAATAACCTTCACCATGAAAATGCATGCATAACAATATATAGACACTGACATGCATAAAAAATTCATATACAACCATACATTCATGACAACACATTCCATAACAACACTATCAATCTTCACATGGCGACATCACTATAACCATTATCAAAAACATGCAAATGAAACAAGCACGTGGACTACAAGCATAAGGAACACATAGGCAATAGACTTGAATGCATGACAAACATATTCACCCAACGAGAGTGCAACCACACTCTGATACCACTCTATAACACCCTCCTCCCACATCTACCCAAGTAACTAGCAAACTAGGGTAAATATGTGATGAGAGGCTACTGTGGTATGATTCAACTTCCTTGGTGACCTTAAGTAAAGGAATAGATGAAAACACATCAACCATACCTTCCACATCACCAACAACACTCCCAGGATGCATCCCAGCCAGTCAGGCATCTTTCCCCTAGGTCCCACTAACTTTTTAGACCTCTTGACCTCTGGATACTCTCATGCTATGGACATGCCAACATCTAGAGACCTATGGATGCTCTCACAAGCCTGCATGCCTACATCCAAGGAATTTTCCTAGTAGACCTGTGCAAGCGTCCGTAGAATTTAAGGCCCTTTTCTAGCCCAAAATTCTGGCCACTGCCCAAAACTTTCTGTAACTTCCATAATCCATCAAACACATGATGACAAGGATAATAAACAAAAATCAACCTTAGGTTTAGGAGGTGACCATCCCCAACCGAGACTATCATTCTGTCAAACACTTGGCATCAATGCAATCTACAGGTCTAGGATAAAAGACAAAACATGAATGACTGAAAACTCTTATGAAACATGACAAGAAGGATCACCACCTTATTATGACATCAATTAGGTCTTGAATCAATAATTTAACCAATTACAGGTAAATACATGAAATAACCATGACATGAACTAGTCATTTAACCATTCTTATAACTAGCATAAAACCATGGAAATAATAGAGATATAGAATTCATTAAATCCACATATAAACAAGTACAAAAGAAAGAGAACTTAGCCTTCATTAATCATAGGAAAATCTTACCAAGTTCAGGACTTCCACACACCACCCGATCATAGACATGGATGAATGAAATATTTTTTGTAGTGAGTCACACCCATGCCACATTCCAAGCATAAATATGGGATCTCATGGATAAACCAATCCAAAAACAACCAAGGGAATCCATAGGTTAAACCACCTCCAACCTTACCAAACTGTAATCACACCAAAATCGATGCTCTGATTACAAAACTAAACTGAACTTGGAATGCCATCTGGAATCCATCACTATACATGAGGAATTTTCCATCTCCTTGTATCTCAGGCTTTACCGCAATCCAATCTCGGATCACTAGGCCCTAAATCGAGACCAGTCTCTCAAGCTTTACCACAATCCAAACCTGGATCACTAGACCCTAAGATGAGACTCCTCCCTCAAGCCTTACCATGTATCCCACCAAAATCAGTCAAGGGATTCCGAGGCCTTTGGGAATGAACCTTGTGACCACCTCCACCCCAGATTCTAAATTCCATCTGGAAAATCCAAAGCTCAGAACCGAGACAAACATCCCAACATGCCATGTCATTTGGAAAAAGGCAAGTCTAGGCTGAAAACCACTATCATAATCTAGAAAAGCCATGTGACCAAAATCAAGAGAACCATAAAATAACATGAAAATCCATGCACGTCAAAACCAACTAAGAAATCACACATGCAATATGTTACCTACAATTATTCCCACTAAATCCGCGTGTTATTTCTCTTCCTTGCTTGATCTTTCCTTTCCTTTCCTTGCCCTTCCTTTACTTTATTGTGCGTTCCTTGCTCTGAAACAAAATCTGAGCAAAAACTTGAGCTAAGAGCTTTATTGATCCTCAAAAGCCTTTTTATCAATGAGGCCCCTATTTTCCTCATTTTCCTCCTCACATGCAACTTGTGACCTTTCACCTCCCTTTTCTCCTATTTTCATTTATTTTCATAAATAAACGTGTCAAAATGTCATTTTCCTTTAAATTCCTTTTCCTTTTCCTTTGCCAATCTCCTTAGCCATAATAAACCAAAATGGACACCCACACTAGGATGTCCTACCCAACATTCAACTTGGAATATGTGTCCCTTGACTGTGGTCTTATTTTGCCTTTGTTAACTTTTATTGCATGTAATTTTCACCAGGGTTGTTGGAGATTTGGATCAGAGAAGATCTACAAGTGGGTATTTGTTTAACCTATTTGGAGGTGCAGTCAATTGGATGAGAAAGAGACAGTCTGTAGTGGCACTTTCAAATATAGAGGCATACTACATGGCAACAACACATGCATGCAAGAAAGTAGTGTCGTTGTAGAGATTTTGTTTAAGTATGGGGTTAGTACAAGGAGTTATAAGGATAGGGTGTGACAACCAAAGTGAAATTTTATTGGCAAAGAACCTTGCTTATCATTCAAAGGAAAATAACATTGATGTTCAATATCACTTTGTGAGGGATATGGTTGAGGACAAAAAGGTGTTTTTGGTAAAGGTGGACACTTTGAAGAACGTTACAGATTCATTAACGAAGTCTGTGAACACTAAGAATTTTTCTTGGTGTAGAGAAACAATGAGCATTGCAGGGCTAGACCAATGACTAAGCTCTCTTATGAGACCCTGTGTGGAAAAAAATACAACAAGTGGGAGATGTTGGGCATGTGTTCTATTCTTTCGACGACTAGTCGCACGTGTGGGGTGTTAGCGCTCAAATCTACCTTAGGCTGAAATAAGATGAGACTCAAGGCCACATCAAACCATGCTCAGCCTCATAGCTAGCCCTAAGAGGATAGGAGAGGGCTCTCTTCTGGTCAAACTTGGAAAAAGATAATCAAAGAGGCTCGAGATGACCAAATTGATGACTAATTTTAGGCTAGGTATGAAGTACAAAGAGTTTAGAATTGACTTTTAAAGATTTTGTTGAATTCAAGGGAAAGGCAATTTTGGATGCGGGGATTAGGCATAGCTTTTGTAGAGGTCTACTTGGGGAAAGATAGGCGATTGTATTAATGCCTTAAAGCAAGTGAGATGAAGAGATCAGACTGGTGTGGAGCTAAGGAGAGCAAGGAAGTCTCAAGGATTCTCCTTAAACTGAAGAAAACATAGAAAATTAAACAAATTTAAAGGCAGAGCATAGGAAGTTCATGGATTCTACCTTAACACTTCATTCATTTAATTACAGAAGATTAAATAAAGAATGTGGTACACATACACAAATTACAAGTACTGAGAGAAACACACCATCAACACATAAAGCCACATGAATCCCAAATAGTGCTGCAAAACCCTGGTCTTTCCTTTGCCAAAATGCAAATAAGATATGTACAATATAGTGTTTAGCTATTCCCAAGAGTCCAACCCCGAAAATGACTAAGAAAATACATAATATAGGAAAGCAAACACATTCCCTTGCCTCTAGGGGTCGATCTCATGATCCTAGGATCTGTTTCAACCAATTCTAAACTAAGCACTACAATCTAGGCAGTCAAAACAACTTGCCTCTATAAGCTAGGAAACCAATTCATTCATTACATTTTTTCTATTTTACGAATGAATCATCTAGAATAGGTAAATAAGTGTCAAAACAACATAAAGCTCCATTAATTACATCAAGAAGGGTGAAAAACCCGATCACAAGTCAAAACTAGTAAAACTGGCTTCATTTGCTGCGCTGAGGAGGAAAACTGTGCCAAAAAGCCTTGTGCGTCGCGTGCCTGAGCCCTGTGCACTGCGCGCCTTTCCACCTACTTTTGGGGCACTTCCCAGCATCCAAATTGGGATCAGGTTGGCTTGTTGGAAAGCCCTGGATGTCTACTTTCCAACCCGAGTGGAATTTTCCAATTTGGTCTCCATTTGACTCTCCAAAAGTGGATTCTCCCAGAAGTACTTCCTGCTGGTGCAAAAAGTGGCAGAAAGGTGATTTTCATGATGTTTTTGAGCTTTTGATCACCCAAAACTTTATGAAATGCCTTGGAAATGGCTGAGCATGTGTATTTCATCATGAAAAATCCAAAAATATAAGCCACCTATGATTTGGACCTCCCCATCTTATGGGTCGCGCGCTGAGCGCGACGCGTAGAGCCAAAAAACCTGTTTCGCAAGCCAAAAATTTTGAAATGACAAAATTTTCTCCAAATTTGCCCAAATTTGGAGTGAAGACCCTCCATCATGTATCATGCTCAACTAATGAAGCCTCAGCCAAAAATCGAAGCGGATCAGGCCTTTTGCGTTGTTTTTGCGCTTTGCTCAAACGCCTCTTGAGGATCTTCATTCTCGCTTTGCAAACATGCATGCGAGCCCAATAGTGAGTCTTCATGTGGCGAAGCATGTCTTTGTCCCTGTTTGCTTTCACCAACAACTTCTCCAAATGAGTGTTCACCCAGATGAGCATTGATTCCCGATCAATAGGTGTCAAATTGCCGGGTCTTCTTCGAGCCAATTCCCGGTCTTCCCGAATCTTTCGCAGCTCATAAAGTTCATGCTCATCTTCCAGCTGTTTGTTGAGTTGCTCTAAGTAGTTTATCACCCATTTAGCCATCTACAATTTCTTTTGCAGTGACTCATTCTCGGCCCTTTGCTCTCGGATGATATCCTTGAGCTCCGAGTTAGGCGAGCTAGCATCAACATCAATGATATCCGTGTCTTGACATCCTGAAGGACCCTCATCAACCATGGGTCTCTTGCCCCTATCCTGAATCTGTACCTGTGCTGAAGACAGAGGCGAGACCCCTTCCACATGATGTGGAGATAATACTTGCTCTGCTAATGATGTCAACAAGACCCCTTCCACCCCAGGTGGAGATAGTACTCGTCGTGCGGCTGCAAATAAGGCCCTGGGGCCTTTCTGATATGTCACATATACTGGAGCATCAACATGCTCGGTCTCAGGAATGTCAAACTGCTATGAAGGCCCTCCCTCATCATGAACTATCTCTAGAGGAGGCTGTAGTGTGGAAAATAAATCACGGGAGATGAAATCCTCCAAAGCAATACCCTGCTATGTAAACTGATGCATCACTATGATTTTGATCAATGCATAGTGATATATGCTCCTGTGTTGATGTGTCGGGGTCTTCCTCTGTACTAAAGGTACCATCCTCTCTATGTTTCGACACATGAAAAATGGAATGTTCATCATACGTACCCGTGTGAAATGCATCTACAAACGAACATGGTACGCATAGAGACGTGAGAATCTGCCCTCACAACTGAAATACCGAATGATGAGTTTCATCAACGGTGCAAACTCATCTTTCAGGTATCTGAAAGGAAAGGCTGCGCTCAAGTGTCTGATATATCCGGGCTTGATATATGGCTCATAGTAATACTTGTCCAGCATCTGGCGTTTACTCCATTCCTCCCACACATTTGGTATCCCGGTGGCCTGAGCAATAATGTCGGGTGACAAAGTGAAATCCACTCCGACAAGGTTTACATGACCATCCTGTAGGTTAAGGACAAATAGATGAACCAGTTCCCGATGATGCTGAGTTTGTGAGATGATCTCACAATATTGGTAGCATGATTGGCGCCGAAAACAATCCATTGCAAGTGGGCAAGCTTGCAATTGAGCCAAAGAAGTAGGGTCCTCCCTAACATGTTGTCCACTTTTTCCACCTTTATGATACCTCCATGGCACATTAGGTACATTGACCTCCGGTGTAGAGTCACTATCATACTCCTACTCATATACTGACTCAATCTTTGACATGTTCTTTTAGAAACAAGATAGATGGAATATATATATGCTGATATACAATTGTGTACAAAAATGACTGTAGACCTTTTTCTTTTTCTCAAAATGTTGTGACCAAGGGGACATAAATGTACAAGGAAATTGTTAGGAAAGGGAAAGCATTAGGGAAATGGGAACAATGGAAATAAAACAAGGAAATTAGGGAAAGGAAGGGGCATGGGAAATCTTGAAATTTTAGGGTTTTGGGATGAGGTAGGGATTATATGTTT
>APFE030353715.1:65245-89508 GCA_000404065.3 Pinus taeda
TGAAAGGAGAAATATTGATTTTCCCAAGGTCACTTCATAGGTGCATTCAATTCTCCTGAGGCAACGATATGTTTGACATTTCTCTAAAACCATGATACCTGTGTAAAAAGTGAGGGAGTTTTTTCTTCTTTGGAATGTTTTGGACAAAAACCTCTCTCAGTTTTCAAAAATTCATCTTTTATTGCTCTGAAACATCTTTTAAGTGAAACTTATCCCGATGTGTGAAACAAGGGATTTTGTCTAAATGAAGTGAAATGAAGGGGATAAGGGGCTTCTAAATTCTTGGGGAAAATTTTGGAAGTAGGGAGGGATGTTAGAAGCAGGGGAAAGTGGAATCTCAAAGATCGAGTGAGGGGAAGGGTTCCAAAAGAGCAAAACAAGGCCCAACCTAGAAAATTGCCAAGTTGTAGCAAGAAACTAGGGTTTGTGCAAAAATGAGGAATTTGGGGGATCTCAGTGATGGAAAGTGTTTGATAAAGTATATTAAGGATAGGGGAAGGTGTATGAACATCTGGATACAAGTTTTGCTAATGATTTGACCGTCCAAGAGAAATTGCCTTCAAAACCCTAGGAGAGGGAAATGAC
This sequence comes from Pinus taeda, assembly GCA_000404065.3. NCBI lineage: Eukaryota > Viridiplantae > Streptophyta > Pinopsida > Pinales > Pinaceae > Pinus > Pinus taeda. The sequence continues at coordinate 65,831 of APFE030353715.1, forward strand.
CTTACCTAGGCGCAACTCAAGCATGAACAAGGTGTGAAATGACCCAATGGAACCTGACATGATGATGAAAACCCTATGAATGATGATAGACTCAGCTGAATAGCGACATAGACTGACATTTGGGCAATTTTGAAAGGAGTGAAAGCAAACCCTAGACCTAATGCCTAGTGACCAAAGTGACCAAATTTTGCTTGAAGACTCACTGAAATGACAAAATTTGACCTTGACACTCTGAGACCACTTTGTAAGAGCATATTTGATCAATGGATGAAGGCTAGAAAGATTGACACTAACATGGGGGAATCACGTGGGGGGGGGAAGGGGGGGTGTGAAATCCCCCCTTATCATTGTATCATGCACAACAAGGGGGAACAACCTCTCTTGGTGGGGGGTTTTAGGGGGGTGGTAGCCCCCCTGCACAGGGTCCAGGGAAATGCCACGGGAAAGTTTTCTTAGACCCTATATTAGGTGGGTGGACTTACCTATGGTTTTATGCATGGGTTTTTCACATGGTTTTGGGCATGATGGTTTTCTTCCCATGGTATTTTTTAGATTCGGTTAAGGGAACTATGGTTATGTTCTAATATGGGGTTAATGGATTGGGGTTTATGAATGCTTCAACATGTATATATATGTATTGTAACATTAAAAGGAACATAATGAAAAATCAATCTTGTAGTCTCGGTTTTGGGATCTAGGGGAAATCTCTGTGTATTTGTTTTATATTCTCATCATTGCTTATTTTCTACTTTTTATAACTTGTCTGTAGGTAATTTCTGTACCGCATTAAAACCTACACTATTTGGATTTCGAGAAGGAGGGTTTCTTGAATTTGATGTACCTCATTTTCCTTTCTTCTTCTTCTCGTCACGACTGATGAATGCAATGGGCTCTCCTTCTTCATGCTTTTGAATCCTTTCTCTTGATATCATCCTTGATTCTTATTGAGTGAGATTTACAAAAATTTCATCAAATGATGGAAGGACATTGTTGTTTCTTATTGTAGTAATAAATGTTTTCCAAATAGGAGGGAGACATCTTAGAGTCATAATCACCAATTATTTGTCAAGCATAGATTCTCCAACTCTTTACATTTGATCTCTAAGAAGAGATATCCTCAATATGTATTTTTGCAAACATTCTCCATTTTTCATGTTTGTGTCTTTGAGTTAATATTTCAAGGAGTTGATTTCATTCAAATTGTTGACTTCATACATTCAAACCATCTTATCATACATATCCTTAGACCTTCTCAAGTTTATAACATATGCAAGTAAATTATCTTTTAGACCATCAATTATAATTTTATGTGCTTTTAACTCATCTTTCTTGTGCTTGTTCTTGGTAGCATTGAAAGCATTCTCTAGGGGCTTAGGTACTTTTCCTTAAATGTAGTCCAAAACATCATTGTTATCAGCTATGATCTCCAACCCAACTTTCCATGCAGCAAAATTGGATGAGTCACCCAACCTCTCATTTTTCTTGAAGAAGGAAGTCATATTGACTTTGCTAGACTGAATCTTTGAACTTTCCAAAGATGATTGCTTCAATGATTGTCTCCTTTTGGGCTTGTCCTTCACCTTAGCTCTGATACCATGTTAATTTTCAGATTTTTCTATGTTGTATCAATAACTTTAGCCCAATTAAATACTTCAATTATAAATCTTTCTAATTACAATTAGCCTTTCCATTCGTCAATAGTAATTGAAGATAAAACAATAGATGCAATGAAAAAGGAGACAATCAACACATCAAAAGGAGACACCAGGTTTAGTCAAAGACCAAGGAAAAACCCCACTATGGGGAAAACCATTTGAAATTCTTCTTTTATTACATTGTCATAAAATGTTCAGTAGAGAGAACAATGAGCCCAATACAATATCATCCAACAAAATCACCCAACAATATTCAGAAATATGTTTCAAGAATCAAAACATATCATAGACAACTTGTCCTATTTGTGGTCAACTGCAGTCAATTTCAATCTTCGGTCAAATCTATGTCAAACTTCTGAGTCACATGTATGATTCAAGAGGTTGTGTGAGAGACTGGAGGATTTTGGTTGCTCCCTTGTGTTGTACCTCTGAGATAGTAGTAGGTTAGCTACCAATGCGAGAGCATCTCAAATAATTGTTTTTGGGTTTTTGGTTTTAGTTTCGGAAGACCAATGAATGAAGACAAATTTAGAATTGAAATACTTAATCCTAAGGATAATATTAATATCTAAACAAAGGGCTGCTATAAAACTTTACACAGTGATATAGATCAAATAGTGGTGAGAAGAAGATAGAAAATAATATGACTATCACAGTTTCTAGATTGTAAAACATAACAATCATAAGTATGAAAACCTTCTAAACTACGTTCCAAATATTCAAGGCAATATACTTAAGCTTACAAAAGATGTTGATGATTTATTGATTAGAGGGGATTAGCTAAACAAACAATTCATTAATTCCTTTCCTTAATAGATGATCACTTCAGGATCTTATAGGAATAAATTGAGACACAATTATTCCTACCTAGATATCTCTATAAGTCATAAGCATATGAAGGAAAACATAATGATTGATAACTAGAAAAACTTACAGGATAACACAAAATGTGTAAAACCAAATTTAGAATCCTCTACTTTGTATTAAGGTTCCAGAAAGACTGAGTACATCAAGTGTCTAGAAAAGCTTCCTTCAAAGGTGAAACCAGGATCAAAGTAGAATGAACAGTCATGACTTAACAAGTAATGAACCCTGAGCATTGAACATTAAACCGATAAAAACTTGAGAAGAGAGTTATTTATACAATAACAAAACTAAGAAAATATCCTAAAACTGATTAAGATTTATTCTAGGAAAGGAAAAATCTTCATGCAAGAAGATAGGGGCAGGTATTTAACTACTTCTTTATGTCCCTTTTATTCAGGTTGTGATGGATTTGTTGTTTGTTTTATTCCCCTTTAAGCTGCTTGATTGTTTGTATCCTTTACGCTAGTTAGGTCCTTCATTTGATCTTTCATCTGATACTCTTTAAACTCTATGAATATCCTTTAACCCTACTGAGTAACCTTTACTGTGTTCTTTTTACCTTTACTATCCATTTTAGGTTTTCACTGTGTTTTTAAACAGTAATATCTTCGTATTTGTCTTCAAATTGTATGCAGGCTTTTTTCTTAGTAAGCCTGGAACAAAAATTTTTACCTGGAAAACACAGAAATTGTTAAGAAAACATAGGTGACAGAGAAGGACATCAATGGCTTTATTGAGCTAAAAAGGATATTGGAAGGAGTCGAGAGCATATCGGAAGGTAAAAGAATGGTTTTATTGGTCATAGAGGCTTATGGAGGCTTCACTATGTAAAACAGGAAAAACATAACAAAATGGTGATTTTTGCACTTAAATGGAAAAACAGTCTACTTTTTGAAATATGGCACAAAGTGAACAGTGGTCATTTCGTTGTTATGCAGGAGGTGGTTTTGGTTTTTATTGCACCGCTTATGAGGCATGAGTGGTTTTGGGAGGGGTCACCCGATACAATCTGAACCTGACACGTAGTAAGGGGAGGTTAGTGGAATACTGCTTTTTGGGTGGGTAATGCCCGTACATAGAGCCAACTTGAAATTGCTGAGGGTCATTGGATTTGAATGCACGTGATCAGACGGTGGTGGAGCGAAAGAGCAGCATGGAGGGGCCCAATGATTAATTATGGCGGTATGGCTTTATTATGGTTTAAAACTGAGATTAGCAGTTAAATGGAGGTTTAGGTTGACTTTTTGTTTAAATCATAAAATCCTTTTGACAAAGAAATTCTTTGCAAAACATGGTATGACGGACTCGAAGTAATATGAATTTGGGTGGAAAAATGTCGTCGGGTTCAAGTTCATCGCATATCACAATTGCAGTTTAACGGGGGAAGGCCCATTGCAAAGAAATGTGATAGGGGCCAGACACGATGCGGAAATAAATCATGGATAATATGTGATCGGGTCCTGGTTCCCATTGCATATCGGAGATCACAATGGTAGAGGGTAATGCTTTTAGCCGGTACTTGCAGTCGAGGCAGATGTGATATGCAATTAATTATGATATATATTGCGTTGGGTCTGGGTTCATCGCGCGTCACATACCGTAATCAGAGGAGAGTGCATGCACATTGAAGTTTGTGATCTACCAATATTGTGATATGTTATGGAAATACATAGTTTTATAATAAAATTAATCGTTTTGGGATGTTTAGTAAGGGAGTTAATAATATATGGGAAAAGGAACTATTAGGGGTTTAATACGTTAAGTTAGCGTTAATATGAATTATGAGCGGAAAGGGGAAATACACTAAGTATTATGCATTTTCGTTAGTTATTTTCTTTTCACATATATGTATCAATACTTAGGCTAAAGATCTTTTGTGGGTTTTTTGGGTAAAAGGGGATTTAGCATGGGTTTCACTTTTCCTAGGTAAAAAGGATTTTAACCTTAGGAAAAGGGGTTTTTAATGGAAAATGAATGAATATGAACTGTATGAAGTTAGGAAGGGGAAATTAGTAAACGTAGGGATGAATGGGGATGATGGAAGTTAATTAATTGATCTTGTAGACCTTCATTTTCTTTGTGTAACTGCCTCATGGACATGGAAACATATGGTAAAACATGATAAATGTACATTTTGTCTAATCAATCATCAAACTTCTGCAACCCTTTCTCCTACTTACCCTTTGCTTATCCTATCATTTTTTCTTCACTTAATGGGTGCATTTAAGCTAGCAAACCCCTTTCCTTTATTTTTCTTTTTTTTTAAAGCAAACTATCCAATTCTAACCTTATAACATCCAAGGGCTCAGATTAAACTGATGAGCACCTTATTATTCTCTACCTAACTACTGATCTACCAAGGTTAAACAGTTTGGCTAGATCTTTACTCTCTAACTATAACATCAAATTTAAAGCACAAAGTAGTCAGCATTAAACTATTTGACTATCATGGGTTGTGGCATTTATGACAAGCTGCACACAACCATTATTTTGCAGAAACAATAGCAGTGGAATTTAGACTTTGCTAACTTTCAGAGTTTATTTATTTTCTTTTCTTTCTAACCTAATATTTTCTTTTTTGCCTTGATTTTTTAGGGCATCTAACCTAACATTTTCTTTGATATGGACATCATCATCAAGATATTTTCAAAAACATTTTATTCAATATTGTTATGTCCATATCCTAACTTAACATTTTTTCAAATATTCTATCTTATCAAAACCAAAAAATGCTACAACATTGGCTCCAACTGGGAACTGCTTTCTCCTATAGAATGTAGAGAATCTGCAGATCCATGTGTCTTCTCCTTAGGCTATGGAGTCCTTACTGTAAGAAAAATCACACTAAAATCTTGAAAAGTAAAAGAAAGCTAGAGTATTTAAAATGAAAACTATTTCAAGTTCTTAGTATTAAATGTAATGTTTGAGAAACCTTTCGTTTACAGGATAAGTGGAATATAGCCCCTCAATATTCTATAGCACAAAAGTGTTGTTACCCTTCACTTCAGCAATTGCTAAAGGTCCAAACCATAGATTGTCAAATTTTCCATGCTTTCCTTTCTCTTCTCTCCTCGCATCCCATCTTAGAACTAGATCACCTTCCTTAAAGTCCTTTTCCTCAGCTCTTCTGTCAAACAGGGCCTTCATCTTATTCTGATATTTCTTCAATTTGTGTTGAACTTCATCTTTGTTTTCATTAAGTTCAATAATTTGATTTATTCTTCTTGAAAAATCATCAGGTTCATTTGTTGAATCCTGCAGGAATTTTAAAACAGGGAAGCCCAAATTGGTAGGGAAGATTGCATCTTTCTCATAGACTAATTGAAATGGAGATTTTCTGGTTGATCTCTTTAGAGTAATTCTATTTTCCCATACTAAATAAATCAAATGTGAATGCCAATTTTTCTTATAATCAGCTAGAGCCTTTTTTATTACCTTTACCAGACTTTTGCTTGATGACTCTACAAGGTCATTTACCTTGAGGGTAGTATGGAGTTGAATGATGTGATAGAATCCGACATTCCTGGAAAAATTTAATCATTTTAACACTAGAAAAATTTGTTGCATTATTAGTGACAATTTGAGTTGGGCAACCAAATCTATATAAGGTATTCTCCTCAATAAACTTAATTACTACTGAATCTGTAGCATTTCTGACTGGAATTGCTTCCACCCATTTAGTAAAGTAGTCTATTGCAATGAGGATCCATCTATGTTGATTACTTGAAGTGGGGTGAATCTCTCCAACAAAATCTAATCCCCATTGAGAAAAAGATGTTGAAACTATTGATGGAACGAGTGGAAGAGTTGCTAACTTTTGTTTACCAGCAAACATTTGACAAGGAACACAACCTCTAACCCTTGCCCCTACTTGTAAGAACAATGTGGGCTAGTAAAATCCTCCCCTCATAATCTTGTATGTTGTTTCTCTCTAAGCATAATGTCCCCCACAAAATCCTGTATGAAACTGATCAATGATTCCTTCAATTTTTGATTCTATTAAACATAATAACAAAATATTCAGTGGATCTTTCCAATATAAATTTGCATTTATAATGCAGTACTTGACTAATTTTAACTTAAGGGTTTTACACTGGGTTTTGGAGAATGATGCTGGACACTCAAAATGGATCAAGAAATTTACAATATCTTGATACTAGTGTGACAACAAGAATTTTTCATCAATGTGTATAGGACTATTCTTCTCTGAAGGTGGAGGTTCTTATGGATTCTCCCATTTAGGATGAAGGGAAGGTTTTTGTGGAGTCTCCCCTTCTGCAAGAAAAGAAGGTTCTTGTGTATTCTTCCCTTGTATTTCTAAAACATAATTGATTCCAAGAACTTTGCAGTTTGATTCAGCTAGAAGCTTGGCTAATCCTTGACCTTTTACTAGCTTGGTAGTCTTGATAGTTAGATCAAACTCCAGAATTTGAGTGATCCATCTACCTCTTTTCCCATCAGTGTCTGGTTGGGTTAGGAAAATTTTCACCGCACTATTAGGGACATAAGCAGTAATAGGTGAATGTAAGAAATACATTCTAAATGATTTTATGGCTTGAATGAGGGCATAGCCTTGCTTCTCAATAATTTCATACTTAAGCTCAACATCTCTCATAACCTTGCTAAAAAAGGCTATGGGTTGTCATGGGAATCTTCATTTTATATAATAGAATGGAAGCAAGGGTTGTTTCAGAGGCTAAAGAGAAAATACTAAATGGCTTACTATAATCAGGGTTGGCTAAGGTGGGAGCTTTAGAGATAGCTCTTTGCATGCCTAGAAGAGGCAATCCATTTGACTCATGGTCCTTTCGGAGCATGTCAGTTATATCTTTTACAATCTCTGCATAATTTCGAATAAACCTCCTTAGAAAATTAATCTTGCCTAGAAAATCTTGAATCTCCTTCTTGTTTCTAGGTAAGGTCAATGTTTCAATTGTAGATACTCATTTGGGATCAATTACTACTCCCTCCTTTGAAATTATATGGCCCAACAATTTTACTTCTTTGATAGCAAACAAGGACTTCTTAGGGTTCAATAATATTCCAAATTTTCTATACCTGTCAAAAACTTTCATCAAGTGCTTTAGATGTTTCTAATCAAATTTAGAAAAAACAGTTATGTCATCAAGATAAATAACCACAAATTTATTTACCTGACCCATAAAAGCTATGTCCATAGCTCTGCTCTCTGAATTTTTTCTCCAGCATTGGTTAATCCAAATGGCATCCTAGCGTACATGAATGTACCCCAGGGTGTAGTAAAGGTTGTCTTCTCTCTATCTATTGTATCAACATTCACATGATTGTAACTTGAAAAACCATCAAACATAGAAAGTCTTTGTGCTCCTGAAACCATTTGAAGTAACTGATCCATTTCGGGCAAAGGATAATTATCTTTTCATGATGCATTGTTCAAATTTCTAAAATATACACAGAGCCTTATTTCTCCATTTTTCTTTCTAATAGGAACTAGATTTGCAACCCAATTAGAATATCTAAGAGGGAGGATGATCTTAGAATCTAGAATTTTCTTAATCTACCTTTTTACAATTGGTAGAAGGGATGGGTTTATCCTTCTAAGTTTCTATTGATAAGGTTTTGCTTCTGGATTCAAAGGAATCTTATGCTGTATTAATGAAGTATCATAGGTCTTTAGATCAGCATAAGTCCAAGCAAAAACATCCTTATGATTTTGCAGTAACTTAATATATTGAGCTTTGATCTCAGGGTCTAGAGATGCACATATTTTGATGTTTTTGATATCTTCATCAGTTCCAATGTTAATCTCTTCTGTGTCATTTTATGATGAAATGGACTGAGGGTTTTAGAGGACATCATTTTGATCAAACAATTTTTCTAAAGGAATGAGTCCTTTTGGAATAAAATTATTAGATAATTGAATAATGCCATGATTAGCAATTTGGGTTTTAAAATCTAAAGTATCATTTCCATCTGAATTTTCATTTCTTTCAGTTCTATCTTCATCAATTTGTAGAAATACAAAATCATCTATTACCTGCAGAAATGATTTCAAATGTTCATCATCTTCGAATATTTGCCAATGTTTTAGATTATCTGGGATATATGGCCTATATTTGACTTGTATCTGATAGAATACATCAGTATGATTAGGATTTTTAAAACAGCTAGTTGAGACAGCTAAGGCATTTTCATGAATATTCTGATCTCTGGGAATATGAGTCAACTTAAAAGCATCAAAGAAGTTTTCAACTGAATCCCATACTTCATTTTGGTAGGACCTATGCCTCAGGTGCTTGGTCTGGCAAACATTTCTTACTTGCTTAACCATAAGTTCTGAACCAGTAAAAGCACTTAAGTTTTGAACTTTTAAGCTTTTGGCTAATTGCAATCCTAAAAGGAAAGCTTCATATTCAGCCACATTATTTGTAACTTCGAAGTCTAATTTACATGATTGGGTTATATTTTCTTTTTCAGGTGAAATTAAAACTACTCCAGCTCTTGCCCCATCTTTCGTGCAAGAGCCATCAAAGAATAGTTTCCAAATATCAATTTGGTTTGGTTCAGGACTTTCAACTACCTCTTCAAGTTTGACTTGTGTTTTATGTTGGTTTGAAGTGAGTTGAAAACAACCAAAGTCTTGATTTATTGCGTAAATTGGATGGTTCCTTGGCTGGTTAGTCTTACAAATAGTACGTACAAATCTTACCTCTCTATATAACCTTAATTGCTCTCCTCCATAAACAAGAATAATAGCATATGACATATCCATCTATAGAGTTCCCCCTAATTTGGCACAACAAGACCTAGAAAGGAGCATTCCAAACTTGGGAGGGATATCTGTGATAACAATATCAAGTACTACACCTTTCACTAGAATTTGGGCAAGGGTAACCACTAGATCCTTGATCAATCCCAAACAAGTTACCCTTTTAGAATCAAAGGTGTACAAGTCATGGTAGGATTTAGTTATGTCGAGTTTCAAATGGTCCATGATATATTTTCGCATAAGGTTGTGTGATGCTCCTGAATCAAGCATACAATTATACAACATGGAGTCATTTGTTTTAAGAGTTACATAGAAAGGAGGCACTATCTCATCTATCATATCTAAACTAGGGCCAAAAAAATACTGTTGGTTTTTATCTTGCAGACTTATGACATCACCTTAATCTCCAACCGAGGTATTTTGTATCCATTTTGTGACTTGGCTTTTGTAACCAGGGTTTTTAGAAACCTCTGAAAGTGGAATTGGGATCTTAACCCTCTCTAAATGTAGTCAAAATGTTTTTACCAATTTGGGTAGTATTAATTGATTGATCTAAGGGCTGAATAAGAGTTGTTTGAGCTTCAACAATTTTGGTACGTGGTTCAATTATTGCAGTTTTTTTAGAGGTCTCCCAGAACCAGGCCTAGGCCTAAGATCATACCTCTTGTTTAACTCTGCAATTAAAAATTTAGAGAAAGTGTGATATTTAGAGACCTGCGAAGCTTCCTGATCTTCTTGAACATGATTTTGTTGTGAAAGAGGAATGATGGTTGTTTGATTGGAAGAAGAATCCATACTATTAATATCTTCAGTAATTGTCATAGTATTATCATTAGGTTGTTGGTCATCTATCAATAGAGGAGTAGGAACTTGTTGATCATTGCTAGGTCTCTGAAGAATTTATAGTGGTGGATTTCATTTATACTGACCTTGATTTTGGTTTTGAGGTCTAGTAACTATTTGGTGTATTGTCTTGGGTTGGGTCTCAATCCTTGAAATCCTATTTGATAGGTTTCTAATAAGAGATGTTATTTCATCTATTTTTGAATCTTATGATTTAGTCTTAGAGGAACTAGAGGCTTCTTGAATGGATTTGAGTTTTCTTTGGGCCTTTTCTTCCTTAAGTTTTAAAGAAGTTGAGGCTGCCCTATTTGCTTCTACTTCTATAGCATTTGTTTTCATATATTCAAGAGTTCTTGAAGTTCTCTCTCATAGCATAACAACAAATTCATCATCAAAATCTTTAGAAAATCTAGACTTAGCTACTGCTGCAAGGGGCTTACAGTTAGTAGGCATTTTGTGATAGAGTTTATTCAATCTTTTGATAAAATCTAATACTGGTTCACCGAAGTTCCTTTTAAGCTCTTCAAATTCTGTGAGAAAGTAAAGAGGACCCTTTTTCACACCCCATTGATTTTTAAATATGGTTGTAAGCTCTTCCCAATTTCTAATGGAAGCTGCTAGTAACTGCCTAAACCAAATACTCACATTTCTTTCAAGTGACTATATAAACAATCTCATATAAACATTTTCTTGTTCAATATTCATGTTGTCTACAAAGTCTAGGAAAGCTTGAAGATGGTCCTCACTTGAGGGACCAGTTTCTCCATTGTACTTGGGAAGGTATTTTAAGTATCTAGCTGAGAATGCATCAAGGTTATTAGGTAAGACTAAGGCAACATATCTAGCCTGTACAATAGGTTGGAAATCCATGACAGTAGGTGGTGTATGAGGTGCTTGAGGTGTTTGATGTTGTCCAGGTGGAGTATGAGGTGTTTGTGTGGATGTAGAGGATGAAGAAGAAGTAGAGGAAGAATATGGTGATTCAGGAGTTGATGAACTAGTTGGAGGTAAAGGAGGAGGAGATCTCCTGAAAGACTTCAAAGGAGTCTTAAGAAATAATTTTGGGACCTGTAAAGGAATACCTTCTTTTGTTTCAAAGAGAGGATTGGTATGTATAGAGAAGGTCTCCTCAAATCGTTTAGAAGAAGAAGCTTCAGTTTGGTCAAAAATGGAAGGAAATGGATAGGTGGTAGTGGATATGCAATTTGTGGGTTTATATTCTAGTAGATCAACACCCAAATCTGATTCAGTTTTACGTGATCCTAGTGGTAGTGTGGGTATTGGATGAGATTATAATGAATGAATAAGGTAGGTTGATTTAAAATCAACTCCTTTATCTAGAAGTTCAACAACCCTAGGTGATAAATGGGAGTAATGAGAATCAAATGGGATATTACTATAGGGGTCAAATGATTCTAATTCTTTAGACTATAGGACTGAAGAGGAAGAAGAATATGGTTGGTGTTCCCTTTTAGAACTGGTTTTTCTCAGAATCCTTTCAGGATCTAATAGAGGACTAACTATGTCAGTTTTTGAACGAGATCTAGTATGTTTAAAAGGTGCCAGCTTGGGAGTGTGGAGTCAGCTAGGTGAATGATTTTAACCTTTATAAATACTTTAATCACCTTTAAAGGAAAAGAATGAATGAATATCGTTGTCCCAAGGGAAACTTAAATGAAAATTCGAGTCCCCGACAATGGCGCCAATCTAATGTTGTACCTCTGAGATAGTAGTAGGTTAGCTACATATGCCAAAGCATCTAAAATAATTGTTTTGGGGTTTTTGGTTTTAGTTTTGGAAGACCAATGAATGAAGAAAGATTTAGAATTGAAATACTTAATCCATTGGATAATAGTAATATCTCAGCAGAGGGCTACTATAAAACTTTACACAGTGATATAGATCAAATAGTGGTGAGAAGAAGACAAAAAATAATATGATTATCACAGTTTTCAGACTGTAAAACAGAACAATCGTAAGTATGAGAACCTTCCAAACTATGTTCCAAAGATTCAAGGCAATATACTTAAGCTTACAAAAGATGTTGATGATTTATTGATTAGAGGGGATTAGCTAAACAAACAGTTCATTAATCCATTTTCTTAATAGATGATCATCTCAGGAGCTTATAGGAATAAATTGAGACACAATTATTCCTACCTAGATATTTATACAAGTCATAAGCATATGAAGAAAAGCATAATGATTGATAACTGGAAAAACATACAAGATAACACAAACTGTGTAAAACCAAATTCAAAATCCTCTACTTTGTATTAAGGTTCTAGAAAGACTAAGTACATCAAGTGTCTAGAAAAGCTTCCTTCAAAGGTGCAACCAGGTTCAAAGTAGAATGAACAGTCATGACTTAAAAAGTAATGAACCCTGAGCCTTGAACATTGAACCCATAAAAACTCGAGAACAGAGTTATTTATACGATCATGAAACTAAGAAAATATCCTAAAACCTATTAATATTTATTCTAGGAAAGGAAAAGTCTTCATGCAAGAAGATAGGAGCAGCTATTTAACTACTTCTTGTTGTCCCTTTTATTCAGGTTGTGATGGCTTTGTTGTTTGATATTTTTCCCTTTAAGCTACTTGATTGTTTGTATCCTTTAAGCTGGTTAATTCCTTCATTCGATCTTTCGTTTGATACTCTTTAAACTCTGTGAATATCCTTTGACCCTGCTAAGTAACCTTTATTGTGTTCTTTTTACCTTTACTGTGCATTTTAGATTTTTATTGTGTTTTTCAACAGTAAGATCTTCGTATTTGTCTTCAAACTGTATGCAGGCTTTTTTCTTTGTAAGCCAGGAACATGAGTTTTTACCTGCAAAACACAGAAATTGTTAAGAAAACATAGATGACAAAGAAGGACATCAATGGTTTTATTGAGCTCGAAAGGATATTAGAAGGAGTCCATAGTGTATTGGAAGGTAAAACAATGGTTTTATTGGTCGTAGAGGCTTATGGAGGCTTCACTGAGTAAAACAGGAAAAACACAAGAAAATGGTGATTTTTGTGTTTAAACGAAAAACAGTCTACTTTTTGAAATATGGCACAAAGTGAACAATGGTCATTTTGTCGTTATGCAAGAGGTGGTTTTGGTTTTCATCGCACCGCTTATGAGGCACGGGCAGTTTTGGGAGGGGTCACTCGATACAATCTAAACATGACACGTCAAAAGGGGAGGTCAGTGGAATACCGCTTTTCAGGTAGGTAATGCCCGTACAGAGAGCCAACACGAAATTGCTGAGGGTCGCTGGATTTAATGCACGTGATCAGACAGTGGTGGAGTGAAAGAGCAGCACGGAGTGGCCCAATGATTAATTATGGCAGTATGGCTTTATTATGGTTTAAAACTGAGATTAGCAGTTAAATGGAGGTTTAGGTTGACTTTTTGTTTAAATCATAAAAACCTTTTAACAAAGAAATTCTTTGCAAAACACGGTATGGTGAACATGAAATAATATGAATTCGGGTGGACAAGTTTCATCGAGTCCAAGTTCATCACATATCACAATCGCAGTTTAGCGAGGGAAGGCCCAACACAAAGAAATGTGATAGGGGTCGGACGCGATGCAGAAATAAATCATGGATAATATGTGATCAAGTCTGGGTTTGCATCGCATATCGGAGATTGCAATGGCGGAGGGTAATGCTTTTAGCTAGGACTTGCAATGGTGTTTGATGCAATATGCGATGAATTATGATAGATATTGCGTCGGGTCCGGGTCCATCGCGCATCACATATCGCAATCAGAGGAGAGTGCATGCACGTTGAAAGTTTGTGATCCGCTAATATTGTGATATGTTATGGGAATACATAGTTTTATAATAAAACTAATGGTTTCGAGATATTTAGTAAGGGAGTTAATAATACACGGGAAAGGGAACTTTTAGGGGTTTAATACGTTAAGTTAGAATTAATATGAAATATGAGAAGAAAGGGGAAATACACTAAGTATTATGCCTTTTCATTAGTTATTCTCTTTTCACATATATGTATCAATACTTAGGCTAAACATCTTTCTGTGGGTTTTTTGGGCAAAAGGGGATTTAGCATGGGTTTTCACTTTTCCTAGGGAAAAAGGATTTTAACCTTAGGAAAAGGGGTTTTTAATGGAAAATGAATGAATATGAACTGTATGATGGTAGGAAGGGGAAATTATTAAACATAGGGATGAATGGAGATGATGGAAGTTAATTAATTGATCTTGTAGACCTTCATTTGCTTTGTGTAATTGCCTAATGGACATGGAAACATATGGTAAAACATGATAGATGTACATTTTATCCAATCAATCATCAAACTTCTGCAACCCTTTCTCCTACTTACCCTTTGCTTATCCTATCATTTTTTCTTCACTTAATGGGTGCATATAAGCTAGCACCCTTTTCCTTTCTTTTTATTTTTTTAAAATAAAACTATCTAATTCTAACCTTATAACATCCAAGGAATCAGATTAAACTGATAAGCACCTTATTATTCTCTACCTAACTACTAATTTGCCAAGATTAAACAGTTTGGCAATATCTTTACTCTCTAACTATAACATCAAATTTAAAGCATGAAGCAGTCAAGATTAAACTATTTGACTGTCATGGGTTGTGACCTTTATGACAAGCTGCACACAACCATTATTTTGCAGAAACAATAGTAGTGACATCTAGACTTGCTCACTTTCAGAGTTTATTTGTTTTCTTTTCTTTCTAACCTAACATTTTCTTTGATATGGACATCATCATCAAGATATTTTCAAAAACATTTATTCAATATTGTTATGTCCATATCATAACTTAGCATTTTTTTCAAATATTCTATCTTATCAAAACCAAAAAATGCTACAACACCTTGATGCCTACAAGCCAATGAATTTCAATGTTTTTTTCTCTGTGATGTGCCTACGTCTGTAACCCAAAAACCCTAAAACAAATGTGAGCCTCAGATTATAATTTTAGACCTTTGAAAAAAAAAAATCGTCCCTACCTCAAAATTATGTGAGAAAATAAATGAAGAGAATAATATGTTTGGTGATGTCCAAATGAACTTGAGGTCACTTGTATTTATAGGCTTCCAAGGGTGTCCAATTTCTTACAGGGCCAACCTTGTTCAAATCTGCATATGTGGGCTTTCCTTCATAAGTACACTTTCCCTTATCCAATTTGACTGATATTTAAGTTGATTTTTTTCCTCTCAAAAAGAGGAATTCAATGCCATTTTCATTTCCATCAAATGAGCTATCAAAAGTGGAAGTTAATCATAGTTGCATGTTTTTAACATCTCTACCTTAAGGTCAATGGATTTCTTTAATCCTAGGATTAGTGCCTCATATTCAATAGTGTTATTCATGCACTCAAACTGTTGAGAAATGGCAATAAGAAATTCCACTTTAATTTGTCCTTGAATTAAAATGTGAATTAAAGTAGAATTATTTTGTCATATCAATTTGAAAATAATTAATTCATTTTAATTAACTTAATTAATTTAGGAAATTTGAACTGGAAGTCTTTTAGAAGGCATGTATATGTTCTTCCTAACTTATAGGCGTTTATGATGAGTTATGAATGAGTTGTAATTAGTTAACTCAAGTTATTGAGTTAAATTCAATTAAATTAGTTCCAATTAGTTTCAGGAACTAATAGTGAGTAAACAGTCAATTGGGACACTAGTGACCTAATTAGTGCTACTCTAGTTAACTGAAGATTCCACCATTAGAAACTCATGCATGTTGATTCTCAAAAAGACCCAATTGAGACTAGAGTGCACGGATAGTGTACTACTTGTTTTAGATTTTTTTGAGTTGCACTGATAGTGCATGCATTCAAGAACTAATCCTTGAGGGATTGCACTATTTTTAGAGGCTTTATTTCCCTTTAAATACAAGATATCCTTCATAGGAATTACGATTGGAATAGAGACTTGGAGAGCTTGTGAATTGGCTAAGCTTTGGCCTTGAGATTGCTTATGAGTTGGAGATTGAATTTGATGAGTGCTAGGATTGTTCTAGAGAGAACAAGCATTGTAATTTCATCTTGATTTTCCAGATTAATATAAAACAAATATTTGGGTTTTGAATTGTGGCTTTCCCAAGATATTTATTGTGTTATGTGTCTTTGATTCTCTTCCTCTATTGATTATTGTTTGCCCAATGTAAATGGGCTTCTGCTGTAAAGAGTAGAAGTAGATTATTGTCTCTTTCTTTAGAAAATTGCATTAGCTTGTGAATCTACAAGTTTTTCTACATGGTATCAAAGAAAGATTGTTTTTTGGGATGAGAGTTTGCAGAGAATTTCTGAGGATTTATGTGCAAAATTTTCATAAACAAATTGTAGATTTGGATTCCTTGGGAAAGGATACCCAAATTCAAAAAACAAATCGATCGAATCAGAGTTCGGATAAGGGAGATATCACTGATTTAAAATTAGCTCTCTAGAGGAGACTTCGAAGTTTTGTGTTTCTGGGTTATTGTGAAAGTCGAATTTGCATACATATTTCAGGATCAGCAGATGGAATTCCATGGGTTGAGGATTAAGTATGCCTTGGAAAGTAGCTCAAATCTTATAGCCTAGAGGGACAAGATGGAGGCTATGCTAGAAGATAATGGCTTGAAGGAATTCATTGATCAAGAAGTCCCCAAGCCAACAGCTATTGATGCACAGAACTTGGCCAAATGGAATAAGTGTGTGGTGAAGTCAAGGTAGATAATCCTTGAGGGATTTTGAGACCACATTGTCTCCAGTCTCTGTGGCAAGGAAACTCCACATGCTATGTGGAAAACATTGATGGACTTCTATCAGAATAGCAGTAATCAAAGGAAGTTGGCACTAAAGGATAAACTTCATAAAATCAAGATGGAGAAAGGAAAGACGATTCCAAAGCACTTGACCAAGTTCACTCAATGTTGGGATGAACTTGGAAGTGTTGGAATCACATTTGCTGAGGAGGATATGGTGAGCCTTTCTCTTCTTGGACTCCCAAAGAGTTGGCATAATTATCAGGACTCTGTCAATGGTCGAGAGAAGCTGCAAGATTGGCAACAACTATGGTCAGATTTGATGTAGGATGAGATAAGGAGGAACACTAGGGATGGCTTTTCATATAATACTAATGATAAAGATAACTATGGCTTAGAAATTAAGGCAAGGAAGGGGAAAGGTAAAATTTCTCATTCCAAATTAGATTCTTATCATGGAGGTAAGAAGAAGTACATGATGAAAGTTAAATGCTTTCATTGTCACATGATGGGTCACTTTGCTACAAATTGTCCATTGAAGAAGTCCAAGGAGAAGTCCTCAGAAGGAGCAGTAGGTGAGGCTTTGGATTCCCAATTCGAATTGGACTATTCCCTCATTGCATGCATGGTGTCTTCAATGATGGGAAGTCTCTGGTACTTAGACAGTGGAGCTTCTTTCCACATGACTAGCGACAAAGAGTTATTCAGTGAACTGGAGGAGAAATATCTCAAGATGCATATCGAGATGGGTGATGAAGGTAAGTATAATGTTATTGTTGTGGGCACTATTACTTTTCAGAGGGAGCATGCAGCTCCACTCACCTTGAAGAATTTTATGCATGTACCCAGACTGATGAAGAACTTGGTATCCATTTCCATGCTTGAGGATAGAGGCTATGATGTGTTCTTCTCGAAAGGAAAGTCATTCCTTTGACACATAGCCATGGGTCAAGTAAAGAAGATAGGGATTCGAGTTCAGAATCTATATAAGATAGAGGTAGAAAATTGTGCTACTTTATGTTCAAAAGAGAAAAATATGTTGAGCCAAGACATCAACGAGTTGTGGCATGGGTGATGGGGCCACTTACATCATGGGGCTTTGAAGATATTGTAGCAAATCTCTATCAGTCTTCCTAAAGGTACGCTTGAGCAAGTTGATACATGCAAGGGTTGTACTTTGGAAAAATACACCAAGTCTTCCTTTGGAGATAGAGACAGTTGAGTAGAGTCTATTTTGGAGAGAGGCCATTCAAATGTGTGTGGACCATTCTTGACAGTATCCACTGCCAAATGCAGGCATTATGTTATATTTGTAGATGACTATTATCATAAATGTTGGATATTTTTCATGCAGAGAAATGATCAAACATTCACAAAGTTTTGTGAATTCAAAGCATTGGTCGAGAAAGAGTCAGGCAAGAATGTTAAAGATATATGGAGTGATAATAGTTGAGAATATGTCTCCAATGAGTTTAAGAACTTTTGTACAGTGTAAGGGATTAAATGAGAGTTGACGGCATCTCATAACCCTCAACAGAATGGGGTTGCTGAGAGGAAGAACAAGATCATAGTAGGGGAAGCAAGGGTGATGTTGCATGATCAGGGCCTACCACTACACTTGTGGGTTGAGGCATGCAACACAATGGTTTATGTTCAAAATCATAGTCCACATTGGATGCTTGAGAGTAAAAAACCAAAGGAAGCTTATTCTGGTAAGAAGCTAGATGTTGGTCACTTCAGGATTTTTGGGTCATCAGTTTATTGCCATGTGACCAAATATGCACGGAAGAAGCTTGAGCCAATAGCAGAGTTGGGGATATTTGTAGAGTACACTGATACTACCCACAACTATTGAGTTTACATGCAAACCAGTTGGATTACAGTGGTTCGCAAGGATGTCAAGTTTGATGAGGAGAAGGCCATCCGAGTATCCCTTGAGAGGGAGCTTAAGCTACATGTAGAGGAGGAAATTTTAGCTCCTAGGGTTGAGGAGCCTCAGATTGATGTGGTGAAACCACATGCAGAGGTTCTAGGAGTGGAGACATCCACTCAGGAAGGGTCTTCCAAAGAGGGAAGAAAGTGCACTAGAGACGCTGAAAAATTGTTGGATGATGCATGGGAGAATGTGGGAGCACTCTCTTCTCAACACACACAGAGGAGGTCACTAGAGAGGTACACTGGATACATGGCACTTATGGGTGCATGTGTTGTGACAAAGCCATCTTCCTTTGAGCAAGCAATGCAGCAACCAGTTTGGGTTGATGTGATGGTGGAGGAATATGACCCCATAGTTCAAAACAGTGTTTGGGATGTGGTCCAAAGACTGGAGTACAAGTTAGTTGTGAGATCTCGTTAGCTTTACAAGGTAAAGCAAGCTGCAGATGGTAGTGTTAAGAAGCATAAGGTCAAATTTGTGGCTCGTGGATTTTCACAGGTAGAGGGAATTGACTATGATAAGACCTTTGCTCTTGTTGCAAGGTACTCATCTATCATATCTCTTTTGGCACTATCTGCATAGATGGGTTGGAGTATCCATCAGACGGATTTGAATACTACCTTCCTCAATGGCATGATTGAGGAAGAGGTGTAAATAGAGTAGCTCGAAGGTTTTGAAACCTTGTGTTATCATAAAATCATGTACTAAGGGCTGCTACTTAGTAAGATCTCATGAAATTGTTTCAGACCAGGCTTTAGACTAAGGTTTAGCCTCCTTAGTCAGAGAGGGCTCTCTCACAGATTTTTGATATGCATTAAGGGCAAGAAAAGATGGCTAACTCTTTAAACAGTATATGAAATTTAAGTTGGTTGGAACAACAAAATTAGGCTTATCCCATTGGGCTCATGGAGTCATACACTTCTGCAGTAAATTATTAGCTACTCAATCATGGAAGCCAAGGCATATAATGTCTCAACACTCAGAACATTTCTCAAGAAGAACCTCAATTCAAAAAAACATACACAGGAACTCTGAGCACTAGGTGAATTCAGAGTGGTTGCATATATAGTGAACTGTAAAAAAAGAAGAATAAAGACCAAACCACATATACTCTGAGCATTTGAAACACAAGATGAATCTTGGGAAGAAAAATTACTGCTTCTATTACTGTCAAAGTCTTTTACATAGGCCAATATGAAAACTCTGTTTTATATAAATCTCCAACCCTTTTTACATCAGAGTTTTCCTATATATAGGAAAACAAAACTAAACTACCTTGAGTCTCCTCCTCCAGCATGAGGGGAGCTCGAAAATCTATCATTAATTGCCTTATCTATATCTAAACCAACTTATTAAATACAAAGGTATTGCACTGTAAATACATAGAGTCCTAATCCTATTGAAACTCTAATTCTATCTCCTCGTGCGCATGATGCTTTCTTGAGCTTTGACACCTGTACCATTTCTGTAGTGGCCGAAATACATTGGAGAGGGATTCACTGAACGAGCTGCCTTGGATTCTAACTATGCAGATGACTCATTATTTGATGAAGATGTGTGCCCTGTTTTCATGGTCCTTGTCTTCCATCAGTCTTTATTTCCAAAAGAACATGCTTCAAGCTGTTTAATACCTTTAATAACCACACATAACACCATATGCCTTATGATCTGGATGCTCTGTGAACTGAACAGGTGTTCAACCCAAAATTCCAGTAACCCTACCAGAACCCTAATAATTCGGTCATAAAGTAGCTTTAGGAAGACTTTAGCAAAAAACCAAAATATTTCACCTTTTTGCTCCAACACTTACACCTGTCATTCTTTGAATGCTTAGATAGCCTTGTATGGTCTCTTTCCTGCCCTCGAGGCATTCCTTTTCAAAATTTGCTGACCTCAGCATCAATTTCATTGTTTTCTTACAAAACAGTCATCTACAGCAGTTTCGTAGCGCGCTACGAAACTGCTGTTCTTTTCAAAAATTACAGTCTTCAATAAATTTATCAATATCCTTTGTGACTGCAACAGCTTCACTTCTGGCTTCAAAACTGCTAACTTATCTTCCTTATATATGCCGTGCTTTCATGCCTCAAAAACCAATGAACTTAAGAAAAATAAAACAAAATCTTGGGGTAGCACCTGACCTTTAAAATTTGCAATTTTATTTGGCAGCTAACTTACCTAGCTGAGCTTTTAGTTTTGTAAGCTCTTTTTCCATGGCTGTAATTTCTGCTACAGTTTTCTCCAAATTAGCCATTTCTTCCTCAGTTGCCTCCCATTGTTCCTTTGAAGATGAAGTTTTGGTTTCTTTGGCAATGGGGACCTTTTTATCCATATCTTTCTTTTTGATTTCTTTTGTTTTTTCTGTTTTGGGTAGCTGCTTCTCCATTTCTTTGGCTTGCCTTCTTGTGTATGGTTTTCTTTTCATTTCCTCTGCTTTCTCTGCTTTAGGCAGTTGTTTAATTTCTTTTGTTGCAGGTACCTTCACAGCTACCTCTCCCTTGTGCAATTGCTCAGCTACTTTGATTTGCCTCCTGGTGACTGGCCTTCGTGGTTTGAACATAAGTTCATTACCAGGTTCCTCAAACCTTAACCTTTTTGAGGCCTTTGATTTTTTGGTGCTATCAGGTGATGACTGGGTTAGGTCAATAGGCATTGACTCAACCTGCACTGATTTAGCTTGCTCAAAATCAATTTCCTCAAGCAAATCATTTAGACTAGCTTTTGATATAGGGCTTTCCTCCACAACTATTGATTTGCCTTTTTCTCTACTTAGCTGACTTCTGGTTCTGACTCTTGACACTTGTTCAACTTACTTGACCCTGGTGCATCTTTCTAGTGCTTGATTTTCTCCTTTGATGACTTAGGTGTCTCCTTTATAACCACAGACTTCTCTGATTTACTCAACTTGGTTTTGAGCTTCTTTTGGTCTTTCACCTCCTTTCTGAGCTCAGCCAGAGTAGGTTCTTCAATTCTTCCTTCTCTTTCCCTAACCGGCAATGGAGTGAGGCCTGTCTTGCTTTGAAAGCCGGCCATAAAAATAAAAGAATCCCAATCTCTACCAATTTTTTGCAAACCATCTAACACCAACAACTTTACTAAACCATGGTGAAACAGGGATGTTTCACAATCATCTTTCTTTAACTGGATTTTGTCACACATTTTACTAAGGCTTTTGAACAAGTAGAAAGGGATATCTATTGATGCTTTACCTGTGAAATGCAACAAGAGTTTGAAATGATAGGAATAAATTTTGCCGTACCTCCCCTCACATGTTAGGTATTTCTAGATGCATGTAAGGAGCAGAGCAAAATGTTCTTTTACGTAACTCCTTGGCACGGCTTTGGTGAGGTCCTCATTTACATACTGTTCCTTCAAAAATTCCTTACAGGGACTCATGTCAAATTTAAAATTTTTGAACCACTCTTGTCCTCCTCTCGGAATTTCAGTGACAATAGAAATGGCTTGTGGAGACACAGGAAATTCTAGCATTGACACCTTAGAATTCAAGCCAGTAAAATTCAATGCAAAAGCTTTCGTTACCTCTGTATGTCCTCCCTTCAATTTTTCGCAAAACCTCCAGCAACCGGCATTTTTAAAGGCTCGTGCTACACCTTCATCTCTGAGCGTAAGATCAAGCCCCTCTGGCTCTGTTCTTAGGCACCTTCCAGATCGATGTACTCTTTTCTCCATCTTGCTCAGAATATCTTCACACAGAGAACTAACATCAGCTATAATTCACAAAACAGCTTCGGCTTTGGAGTGCAGGCTCACTTGCAATGATCCCTTTAAATGAAAACTCGGGCTTCTTTGCATTTTTTCAAAAACTCGTCATACAACAGGCATGTTAACGCACCATGAATAAACATTATGACACAACCATACCTCATAAGATTTCTTGAAATAATCATCATGTGCGTGATCCTAAACCTGATGGCGGAATGATAACCTATCATGTCCTGGAGAAGACAGCAACTGACAAAATGTGAACGGACCTAATGACTCATCTCCCCAGATTTGACATTTCAAGAAAACACGCTGCAAAAAACCCCGAATCCCCGATTTCATAGCGCAGACAATTATGAATTGACAAACCGCGCTACGAAATGGCTGCTAGATGATACACTGCAAAAAGGTGGAAAAATGATTGCGCAGCTAAATTGGCCAATCAGATCGCGTTGCGAAACTGCGCAAAATCCAAATGATGCAAACAAGACAAGACATGCTTTAAACAATAATGACGGAGGGTATCTAACGGTTTTTTACAAGGACTCACATCAATACCTTTTGAAATTCTAACTTCAAAGTGACACACATGGAAACCTATTGACTTAAACAATTTTTTTTTTTTTTTATATGAATCTTTGGACATAGGTGGATTGTGGTTTTAAGTGATAACAGTGGCTCCACTTGGGATAGTGTGCTCCTGTAGTACACTAAGAACTCGTAGTACCAGTGCCTTTATCCATCTTATTGCACTCACACACGGCTGACAAGCATCCCTTTCTAACTTTGTGGGCCTTCACCTCGGGCTAAAATCTTCCTGTTTAGCTTGTCAGTTATTTTTTAACAGAAAACATTCATAAAAATGGTTATATACAATGATCATGGAATACTTGGTAGACTTTTACTGATTGTAATGCTTTAAGAACCTGCCATTAACATGTCCTCGAGCATATGGTGATCCATCAACCTCTTGCAGAATATAGGTGTTACTTCCATGGTAAGCTGAAATCAAATATGGCCCCTTCCATAAATTCTCGAATTTGCCATGTTTGCCCTTTTCCTCAATTCTAGCTTCCCACTTCAAGACTATGTCATTAATCTGAAATGTGACATCTTTAATCTTCTTGTCAAAAGCTCTCTTGACCCGATTCTGATTTTGCTGATGGC
>APFE030353715.1:89518-110625 GCA_000404065.3 Pinus taeda
CCCTTGCTGCCTCTTTCAAATGGGAAGTTCATCAGATGGATGTTAAATCTGCCTTCTTGCATGGGGACTTGCATGAATAAATCTACATGGAACAACCTATTAGGTTTATACAAAAATACTCCAACCTTGTATGTCGTCTTAATAAATCCCTCTATGGTCTCAAGCAAGCTCATCGGGCTTGGTATGCCAAAATGTATAGTTTCCTTTTAGAATCTGGCTTTTCTAGGTGTCACTCTGACCATACTGTCTACACCAAGAAAGAGGGCAAGTCTCTTATCATTCTTGTTCTTTATGTTGATGATCTTATCCTCACTGGTAGGGATCCCAACCTTATAAACCATGTGAAGTCCAGCCTTAAAAAGAAATTTGAAATGACAGACTTAGGACACTTACACTATTTTCTCGGTCTTCAAGTCTTGCAATCCAAGGAGGGTATTTCCCTTTCCCAGTCCAAGTATGCTTGTGATATTCTTCGTCATTTTCACATGGAAGATTGTAAGCCAGCTCCTTCTCCCTTTCAGTCTGGAGTCAAACTTTCAGTCTTTTGTACTTCTCCTGAAGTTGATGCTACCTTATACCGTCAACTTGTAGGAAAACTCTTGTATTTAACCCATACTCGTCCTGACCTTTCCTTTGCTGTTGGCCTTGTTGCTCGTTTTATGCAAAACCCCCGTGAAAGTCATTGGAAGGCAGCTAAAAGAATACTTCGTTATGTTCGAGGTACAGTACAGTTTGGGATTCATTACAGTGCCAAAGCAGTTCCTCTATTAGTTGGTTTCACTGATTCTGATTGGGCTGGTGACCCTGATGATCGGAAGTCTACTGCCGGTTATGTCTTCACTCTTGGTTCAGGACCTATTACATGGGCTTGTAAGAACCAGGCTGCCATTTCTCTTTCGTCAGCAGAAGCAGAGTATCGTGGTGCCGTGGAAGCTAGTAAGGAAGCCTTGTGGCTTCGTCAGATCCTATCAGAATTGGGCTTTGAGCAGCAGCATCCGACTACACTTTGGTGTTATAATCAAAGTGCCATTCAGCTTTGCAAAGATCCAGTTCAGCATCAGCGCAGCAAACACATTGAACTTCACATGCACTTCATCAGAAAGCTCATTCATGACCATGTTCTTGAAGTGCAATATTGTTCAACAGATGATCAGGTTGCAGACATCTTCACAAAGGCTCTCACAGAGGCGAAGTTCACTAAACTTCGATATATGCTTGGAGTTCAGGAAGTTGTCACTAAGGGGGGATAGGCTCTAGTGCCCCCTTCCTTCTCCTATTGTGACATATTTGTAAATCCTTCAATCCTATCCCAAGTTGTTCTTAAGGGGGGATGTTAGGATATTCCGACACATAGGAATAGTTAAGTTCAACTTGGTCTAGTATAGAGTTAGGTAAAGGGTGTTTCTTTACCGTTGTACATTTTGTAACTTACAATCCGACGGTCACGATATGTAGTGATCCGACGGTTCATTCTCTCCTCGGTATTACCGACACTTGATCCGTGGCTTGACACCCGATTGGTCCATGAATTCTATTTAAAGTGCATGGAGGTCATTTGTAGGTTCACCGTGCATGAGAGAAGCTTATGTAAATTTTCATTCTTTTATTAATAAATTGCGTGTAGTAGCCACGTTGGCACAGGCCATGGACTGTTTCCCTCTCTGATGGTTTTAACCACGTCAAAATACTGGTGTATTGATCTGTGATCTGTTTGTGAGCGGTGTCCTTTTGGTGTTCTGTCTGAGGAACTTACCCTGTAAATTCCTACACCCACTGCCACATCACTATTACACAGTCACCCTCCATCTGCCAGCTCATTTTTCAACACTAAAAATGGACCAAGAAGAAGAACGATAAGTGTGCTTCATCTACAAGATTATTGGTTTACAAATTGCCTTGAAGAGAATCTTGTAGATGGAAGATTGAATCCTGCATACATGCATTTTCGTTTCATAAAGTATTTTTATATGATCATGTTTCTTTGAGTCTTGCAGGTACAAAAGCCAATGACATCACAAATTGGAAAATTTTATGTCATGGCTCAACCAAAGAAGATAGATAATATTTTTAGATGCAGGAAGGGCGCAATCCTGCAACTGAGAAACCTTATGACAATCTTCATTGTTTCACCCAAATTCCAAATAAGCACAACTTTCTCATACGACATTGGATTTCAACGATTCAAGCGTCATTGGAAATATCTCGAAGAGATCTACACAATGAGAAAGCTTTCAAAATAGTTTGAAATAGTTCAAGATGAATAAATTGCTGACAAAACATAACAGGTAAAATGAGGCACTAGTTTTGAGACAAGTAAAAATTCTTTTGGTTTTTCTTTCAAGAATTTGTTTCATTAGTACCAATTCTCAGTTTCTTTTTGTAAATGTCATAAATAGAGAGATTGATCACCTCTCTACTATGATAAACTTACATTTCATTGCAGAAAAAGTTTTTTCGCAGGTTTGAGGAAGATAAACAAAAGACCATGAGCAAACAGTGTCTTTTATAGACCCCATTTCAAGCATGAGGACATGCTTTTGGGTAAGCAAAGGGGGAGAATGTCATCATATCTATAAAATCATTGAAAATCCTCTCAAAGATGACATTTATTTCACAAGAAAATGATCAAAGCAGCAACAAAGATGAAATGTCAATGCAAGAGCACATGATGTCAGATCAGATCCATCACTTGCAAGCATTTCAAATGCCAGTGTCTCCATTGCATCCATGCTTCTTTAGTCAATAAACATTTGCCTCATTTCCCTTTACATTCGCCATTATATTTCTACTCATTTTTCAGTAAATAAAAACTTCATTGCATTCTCACTTCTTTAGTCAATAAATTTTCCATTCCAGTTTCCTTTTCATGTTTTCAAATAAAACCTTAATCCATTGTTCATTTTCCTTCATAGTCATTTTCCTGCCTCACTTTCACTAACCTGTAGCCCATGAATAAAGTCATTTAGCTCCCTCACAAAGCTGAGTCACCCCATTTTCCTTTTCTTCCAAATAAACCCTGCTTCAATGCAAATTTTCCATCTACGGTCCTTCAAAATCATTATGTCATACTCGTGTTAGACGATGGAGGATTCCTTAAGGCCTCCCTTCTAACAAGTCTTGGCCTATCGACATCAACACATTATCTAGGTTCAAGGCTAGAGTCCTTAGTAGTACCTTGAGGCTTGTATGCCTTAATGACAGGCTCTCTCGCTAGCAATCATGGGAATACACCAATGTCCCTGATCATTAGATCTTGCAAGTGGCTCGCCATCAGCTCATTTATTCGCACTTTGCAAGATGTACTTAGGTACCTTGGCACTTATTGACAGTAATGGTGAGTTTTCCTTGCATTGGTTAACGACATTCATCAATAGTCGTTAATCCAATGACTTCTTTCCATTTTCGATATCGACACATATATTCACATGGAAAGAATTGTGCTACGATATGGAACGACATGAAGACTATATGCTTCAATAACAGATTTAGCAGTAATAAAATATCCATATTTACCACTTCATCCATAATGTATGCAACCAAGACACAGGTCACATTATTGTATTCTTCATTCTATGATTCAGAAGCAGGAGCTACACTTTTCTACATATACATTGTTTGTCCAGTTAGATAAGTAAAGGTATGTTCTTTTCTAGCTTTTTATCATACAATTCCTTTAATACTAAAATTATAATTTTTGGAAAATGTTTCACCACGTTCATTCACATTCACATTCACATTCACCATGTTCATATACACATTCATACTCCATTATTACCTTCCATATGTCATATATGTCCTTTCTACACATATCACCCTAACCAACATACTTTCTCCAAACAATTACTATTACATTATGATTCAAACGTTACATGTTTTACAAATAATGATTGAAGAATGAATGGTTGATTAAATGTTTTCAAAGTCTTTTGATGCAACATAAAAACAATGAAAGTATTGTTACACAAGAACCAATACTAATCAAATTTTGGTTGTCACATAAGAACCAACTAAAATAATATGTTGCAATCAAATGTTTTTCAAGAAAGAAGACTTTGCAAAAAGGACCAAATTTGTCAAAAGAAAATTATGTGAAGTTAAAAAAATCGATATCAGCCAAAGTTCATGGAAAAGCAAGGCAATTTAAAAGATCAAATCATGATCAATGTAATAGATTGCATGAGGACATGCAACAACTTAAGTTGGGAGGTATGTTGGGCTGCAAAATCAACATAAATTTTCACTCCATTTTGACCTTTATCCTCATTTTGTCATCCCATTTCATCACATTATCATTACATAACCCAATATTTCCATTATCATATGGGTTTATATTTTCATTTTCCAAAGTTATTAATTTCAAGTATTTAAAGTGAATTTATGATTAAAAGTTAGAAAAACAACATGTATTTTCTTATACCTAAAGGTGGAATGAGTTTGGTGACATGTGTAGGTGATTTGGAAGGTTCCAAGACACTCTTATGTGGCCTCCAAGACTCCAATTCGAATTCTCTTGAAGATTTGGGATAGGGGTCAAGCATATCTCATGGAGAAAGATCATGGATAAAGGAATACGTGTCTCATATTGGTTATAACCATATGAGGGATTAGTGGATCCCCATTAATGAATTAGTTGCTTAAATTTTTATATAAAGAGGAGCACCTCCTCCATTCCAAAAGGAGGACTCTTGGAGCATGTATCCAACTTATGATGGAATAGAATAAAGCTTCATTTTACATAAATTTCCATTCTATAGTTTTAGATATAAATTGTCTTAATGTAGTATATGAATTTATGGAATAGTTTTTCACTTTGTCCTTAAGAGAATTGAGCTCACTCTAAAAGGATCAAAGAAACATTTTATTTCATGATAGATCTTATTTCATTTAATTGCCTAGATGTTTGAGGATTTGTTTGTGATTGATGAATGAGTTTTAAATTAAAATCTTATCAGCATATGAGGGGACAACCAAGGGTCTAAGTTAGGCTCTCTTTCTATTTGATTTGCATGATAATTGAAATTCATTCTCTTTCTTTTAAGTTTCAAGTTATTTCATTTCCTATGCTTATGAATGAATCTTAGTTTAGTTTGGATCAGTATACGAGAGGACAATCAAGGGACTAAGTTAGTCTCTCTCTCTATTTGAATCTGAACAACAATTAAAATTCATTCTCTTGTCTTTATTTCAAGTTTATGGTTTTATGTAATCAATGGTTTCTTTTCAATCTATAATATTGTAGGGAAGGACAACCAGGACCTCCTCAATTAGGAGCCTCTTCCTTTGCATATTATATTGAATCAGAAATCATTTAGTTAAACATAGAGTTAGTTGCCTACTCCTACATATATTTTGTTGGCATCATCACAAGCTTACGAGTATCCCTGGTTGATAATTTGATGAAAGCGATTTAAGCAATTAAATTGCCCAACAGGAGGCACTGATAGACATTGCTGATTGGTATGTCTCATTGTCCAACACCTTCATATGGATGTACAATGTGGAGAAGCCTCTGTGTGTTCTACCGAATGTTTCCATGGACATACTCGTCATGCAGGAAGTAGCATATCACATCTTGGCAGGATTGACAACTAGGCTACACCAGAAGAAGAAGGCACCTTGGCCCGCTCTTCCAGTGCGCATTAGGTTATACGAGATCTAAAGTTTCAAGCAAGAAGATTTCGAATTAGAACAGATGAAGAAGTATCCATTCAACCTTCGAAGTTACAATCTGTATGACCCACATTGTCTTGTGAAAGATCATTGTGCAAGAGTACAATTCAACTGGATCCACAAGGCATTTCATTGGGCGGAGGAGGACCCATTGAGATATTGCTACAATTTCTCTTAACCCAATGAACAGGTCGGCTTCGCTGTGGAATGGTTAGTGAAGCAGCATCCCGAAGAGCACCAGAAGAAGTAGAGGTGAACATACCAGTGCGCGACAAGGGCAAGAGTAATATTGTTGATCGCATGGAGGAAGAGCAAAGTTGCAAGTTCCGAGCAGATCCACTTGTGGAGAAAGAAGCTATGGCTATAGAGGCAAAGAGGCAACAATGTGACAAGCGAAACGCGCAAAGCCAGAGAGAGAAATGAAGAATGGAGGAAACAAAGAAGGATTTGCATGAGTTGAAGGAGCAACTCTGGAAGGAACATGAGAGGGAAGCACAACAGAAATAGGTAAAGCAAGGGGTGCAACATGTGTAGACAGATGAAACAACGCCCGTACAGGTAGTGGACTTATCAGAATAGCTGGCATTAGGCGAACAGGGTGAACCATCGCAGAAGCATGACTTTTCCCATGAGATAGAGCAAGCGCTTAAACAAATGGATACAAATATGGAGCAGCATGAGTTAGAAGAGGATATCGACCTCATGCCTCACCACCAAGAGGTCGACCCAACAGCTTCACCACATCCAGAAGATGACCAAGTCTCAAGCAACCAAGGAGACACTAAGATCCTTGGAGATCAGCCGAAAGGAGAGATGCACAACATATCATTCGACGAGTCTCAACATAGAGTTGTGCAATCTCGCAGAGTTCAACTACGGAAGATCATTCATCTCCTGCGTAGTATGAGGAACAAGTGATCGTGTCTAACATGTAAAAACATCCAACAGCCTCGGCCAATGCTACTAGAGCATATGCTGAAGCCACTAGCTCAAGTGTTCACTTTTTGGTAGTTGAGAATGAGCGAATGGCTAAGGAGCTACAGACGGCCAAGCAAGGAGGAGAGTTGGTAACAACGTCAGCCCGAGTAGAATTGAAGAAGGAAATATTGGATGAAGTATTGTCCCTTGACACAGTCATGTGGTCGTTGTATTCCAAGTTTGGTACTGTGCATAAGGAATTCATCCATCTCAACGGATGGCAACAACGATGTGTTAGAAGAGTGTGTATCTTGTCGAATGTGCATGTTGTTGTTGATTACATGCAAACATGGATCATGAGATACAAGGGAGCTCCAATTCACTTGCCTAAGATGATGAAGCCCAGAGCGGTTGAGATGAAGGCACGCATCCGGAGTCAGATCCAAAACTATGAAGATCTCCTGCAGCTCATCACTAGTTTACAGGGTTCTCATGCACATGTATTCAAGAGTATGGATGTTGTGGTGCGCGCACATGCGATCCCATCTATTGGGACTCTCACCCAAGCGAAGACAAAGGCACAGGCCCGACTAGAGCTTGACTCGTACTTTGACGAGTTGATGTGCATAGCCACCAACCCAGACTTTCCAATCAGTGCAGACATCATGCACAAGTATGTTGCTGGTCTGGCTGCGTTGAAGACAATGATGCGCGTGCTTTCAGATGAGTTGGACAGAGGAGCCCGAGCAGTGTACCCAGATGCTATGAAGGCATGAGTCAAGTTCTAGAAAGATGTCATTTTGGAGTACACGGACACCATCACGGACTACTAATCTTGGCATCAGTTTGCTATTATTGATCATCGCGAGGATGTTGAGGAGTTGGACTTCCCACGGTTTTTTGAGTCATAGTGATGTCTTGCATGGCTTTCTCACACCATTTTGTCTCATATGGGTACATGTGCATTGTAATGTAACATCTTGTCAAGTCTAAGTCAAGTGTCAATAGTTGGATGTAACAGTCATAGAGTAGATGAAGAGTCATGAGGGTAGATGAACTGTCACAAAGGGGAATGTCAAGGGCCACCCCACCCTTTGTTATAAATAGTCCCTCATAACTCATTAGAAAGTCTTTTGGTCAGCCAAGCTTCGATAAGACTATCTTAGATAAATCTTGGATAGTATTGTAACATGCATTGGCTTCTCCATTGCAAAAAGTTAATATATCTCTTTGGAGGAGCAGGCAGTTATGGTTGTAACATTCCACTATTGGAACTAGCGGGTCTACATGGATGTATTGTATGACTGGAAGTTACACTCCTTAATATAACATAGCCAACACGTTTTCATGCATATGTTTTTATTTTTGTTGGACTATTCTGGTTGCTGTAGCAATGTCTGTTATTTAACTTACGCATTTGTGTATGGACTATTTTGTATGCAATTGTATGAATCTTGTTGCAGATGTGTTGTTGGTTTTAACATCACTTTGGATTGCTCGCTATATTGCTTCCCAGCCGGTGATGCATATTTTCTCGTGTGTTCCCTTCCAAGCCAAGTACTATTACAGGTTCCCAAGGGGCGCAATCACCTCACTCCCCATGTGTTAGAACCTCTCATGCACCTTCCTAGACTCGTCGCAGTTGTCACACCCTTGCTACCAACAAGGACATATTACTTACCTCTGTGCGAAATCGCGGTCAAGGCATTATCGTACAACCCACTGCTAGGACTTCTACACCAGACGGTTTGAGTTCTAATTGGGGCTTCTTACCGGGGAGATCCCCTCACATGTTGGTGGGTCCAGTACTGTCAACCGTTCTTCAATTCACAATTTGAACAAAATCATGGAGTGGCTACATGCTACAAGGATGTAGTCACATAATGAACTAAAGAGTGTTGATACATTTATAATTCATTAATACATCAAGTTGAGACATCATTAAGGATAAGTATGCCAACTAATGAAGGGGTGATATAGGAAAAGGCACTAGCCATCTCAATAATATATCCATCCAGTAATATCAATATATAGCACATGGATATAACCACCTCTTGAACTGAAGAGTGCCAACACATTTATAATTCATCAATATATAAACATGACACCTCTTCAAGGATAAGGATGGAAACTATTAAAGAGGTGTATTAGGACTTTATAATTGTATAGGACATAAGATAACATAACTTACCTATATTTAATCATTTCAATAGGTATACGAGGGGTAATAAGAGAATCATTTCTTTGGATCGAATTGTTTAGTAATACACCCATGGAACCCCAACAAGAGTAAAATCCATTTTGATTAGAATGAAGAGGAAATACAGACACACTTATTGACCATAGTGGATGAATCCTTTTCCAATGAAACTAAAGTTGGGGATATTATTGTTCCATTTCTTATGTATGGTAGCAAGGGATCCCTATAAATGCGTACTTTAGGCTAAAGAAACAAATCTCTTTTCATTGAAATTATGTTTCATTTCATATTTTTCACAACACAAACTTCAAAGCCAAGTTGATGAAAGAAAGAAACATGCATACAAGGGTGCTAGAGATCTGTATTACTTCATCATTGTAAAAGTAATGAATCAAATTGTTCCTACACTATATCATTAATAAATTTAATGAAAAAAACTCATTTCATATTCAATATTGTTCCTGGAATCAACTCGTTAAGTTATTTTGCAATTAATGCATCAAATATTGTTGCATTATATCATTGTTGCAAATGGGCATATCATATTCATTTAACATGTAAGGAGGATAATGCAACATAAGAACATATTGAGAAGGTATAACTCATATGAGTTAGACGAGGCTCTGCGCTCTAGGGTTTTGACATTCTCTGCAACGACAGACCGATCCAGACAACATAAGACCTGCAATCACTGACGGAATTACGAATTCTTACTACCTGCCAAAGCGTTCAGCACTCCATGGACCCCCCTTAGGGGGAGGGCGCTGCACCTCCCCCACAAAATGATAACGGGCGGCAACGGAATAAGGAAAGCAATAAGCCAGCAAACCAGGGCGAGGATAATGTGGATCTGAACTCACAACAGACAAAATAGGACAAAAAGCAAACCCAAGGTCAGCTCGACAACATGCAAACCTGTAGCCTGTGAGCGTTCGAAGGTAGAACTTCCAAGCCACAGAATCAACGTGCAGATACAGTATATGAGAGACCATGCTTTGATAGGCAAGTTCATTGGACTGTGGCCGACTGATAAGGCGCTAAGGGGCGGGATAGCTGCGAAATGGCACCCAAAGGGACATATAACCCTGCAGCTAGGATCAAAAGGTTTCTTCACTGCCATTTTCAACTGCCTAGAGGATCAGAATAGAGTTATGGATGGAGGGCCTTACTTCTTTAATGCGGCCAACCTGTATCTCAGAGGATGGGTAGAGCGCTTCAACCCAGACAAGGAGGATCTCAATTGGGCTTCCGTCTCGATCCACCTATACTCACTTCCAGTTGAGTATTGGGAGGAAGACTCCCTTCAAGTGATTGGAAATGTTCTGGGAAAATTTATAAAGGTTGTAGAGGAAACAAAAATCCGCAGATACATCTCCTTTGCTCGTATATGCGTCTATATGAACCTCAACCAGGCTCTCCCGGATGTGGTAAGTGTTTTTCATGATGATAT
The DNA here is from genome assembly GCA_000404065.3 of Pinus taeda. NCBI lineage: Eukaryota > Viridiplantae > Streptophyta > Pinopsida > Pinales > Pinaceae > Pinus > Pinus taeda. The sequence goes on from APFE030353715.1 coordinate 99,757, forward strand.
TGAATGGGTTCAGCTGATTGATTATGAACATGTGCCATTTAGATGCCAAAGATGTCATGCCCTGGGACATTTATTCAGGGACTATCCTTTAACTCAAAAACCTTCTCCTGCTTCCGGACCTGATTCATCTAAGGCAGATGGCTTTACCAAAGTAGAAAATCGCAGGAAATCCCACAAGAAACAGGCCTCAAATTCCAAAATGCCTCAAACCAGTCCCTCCAAGCCTTCAACAAGCAACAACTTTGAAGCTTTAGCTCGCCAAAATGATCCAAGCTCTGATTCTCCCACTCCCCCAGAGACGGAGTTGATGAAGGACAAACATTCGAAGCAGGCAGATCCCATAGTGCCTCATGCAGATCCTCGGTTCAAGGGAGCCTCTTCCTCAGATAAGCAAAATGTACCAGCATGGAATACTCAAGGTATGGAGGTGGACATCCTACAATCTAATTCCAGTTTAGTAGAAGAACCAAATGAGGAGTTAAATGATTCTCAGATCATGGAGGAAGAAACATAATCAATAGATATTGGGGAACTGGACATTCCAGGCCTAGAGCAGGCATGCACTACAAACAATTTTGACAACATTCCAGATAGAAAACTTGAGAATCTGGAGGAAGTCTTATCTCGGGCGCAACAGCAAAAATCTTTAGGTATTCAGACGGGCGACCCTTGTGACGGAACTAAAGATATCAAAAAGCGTGGAAGGAAAACCAACCTCCAGCGAACAATCAGAATAGGAGAAATGCTAGTGGAGTCAGGCAGGTACTCCAAGCTAATGAAGTACTACAACTCTAATCACAATCCTTCCCAATGAAGTTAATCTCATGGAACATAAGAGGGCTTAATGGCCCAGGGAAAAGAAGAATTCTTAAAAACCTGATAATGCGAGAAAAACCTCAAATCCTTTTCTTGCAAGAAACCAAATGCAATTCAACTACATTAGAAAAAATTATAGCAAAAGTGTGGCCAGGGAGTCTCAATGTTGTTGTGGATGCTGATGGGGCCTCTGGAGGCCTGGCAATTGTCTGGGACTCCCGAGCTATCAGACTCGACAATATCCATACAAATAAGAATTTCCTCCAAGCAATCTTTCACATCATTGGGACAAATATACACGGGCTCTTAACCAATGTATATTTTCCACGGGAGGCATTACTTAAAGCTGAAATCCTTAACACTCTCTTTGCAATCAACAATGACACGCCGCACCCTTTATGGATTTCTGGAGGAGACTTTAACATGATTACTAGGCTGGAAGAAAAAAGGGGAGGCAGATGCAGAGGGAGTCAGGAAGGGAAACCCCTAAAGGACTTCATTCAGAATAACTGGCTCATCGACCTACCCTTCAATAATGGTCTATTCACATGGAACAATAGGAGAGAAGGGACGCAGCAGATCGCTTCTCGTCTGGACAGATTCTTTCTTTCAGACAATGCTATTCATCTTGGTGGAGACTTTGCAGCTTCCATCTTGCCTCTTTCAGGATCTGATCACTGGCCCATCTCCCTTCAATGGTCGCGTCTTGGCAACCTGATTCGTAGACTGTTCCGCTTTGAGGCTTTCTGGATGTCTCATCCAGATTTCCATGGCTTAATCAGCTCAGAATGGAACAATTTTTCCCCTCCAACAGGTTCAAAAATTTTCTAATTCCAGCAAAAGCTCAAGCATCTTAAAAGCAAGATCAAATTCTGGAATCGCACTTCTTTTGGTAATATCTTCCAGGCTCAGGGAGCCCTCGAGCTAGAAATGAAGCAACTGCAGCAGAGGATTATTGTTGATGGTCATTCAGATGACCTGTCAGAACAAGAAAAAGTTCTTGAAGCGCAACTCACAGAAAGGGCTAAGCAGGAAGAAACGGTATGGAGGCAAAAATCAAGAATCAGATGGCTTAAAGATGGAGAGAAAAACACAAAAAAAATTTCATAGTACCACAATCCAACACAGAATGAATAATAACATAACTCACATTCAGAATGAGCAGGGAGTCAAAGTGGAAACACATGAAGAAATTGAAAGTGAACTCCTAAACTACTTCAAGCAAATGCATCGCGAGCCAAATGCAGATAGATCACAGGCCATAGAAAAAATTACTCGAAACATTCCTAAACTTATTTCAGAGGAGCATAACCAACTTCTTCTCAAGCTTTTTGACTTACAGGAGGTGGAACTGGCAGTACGTCACTGAAAGCAGGCAAGGCACCAGGCCCAGATGGATTCACCTCCAACTTTTTCCACAATTTCTGGGATTTGATCAAGATGGAAGTTTGGCAAGTGGTTGAGGAGTCGTGATCCTTAATATGGATGTTTCCGGGGGTGAATGCCATATTCATAGCCCTGGTTCCCAACGTGGATCTGCCAAGCACACCTGACAAATATAGACCTATAACTCTGTGCAACATAATCTACAAGATAGTCTCCAAAATCATTGCCGCCAGGCTCAAAATGCTACTTCCTCTCATCATCTCGCCTGAGCAATCTGGATACGTCGAAGGGTGGCAGATCACTGATGGTATCATCCTAACTCATGAAATAATTCATTCCCTGAAGCACTCCAAGAAGCCAGGTATGCTCCTCAAACTAGATCTTTCAAAGGCTTTTGATAGCTTAAGCTGGATGTATATTAAAAAAGTTCTAATTGCTTCTGGTTTTGCTCCTCCCTGGGTTAGATGGGTTATGAATCTCATCTCCTCCTCTTTCTTTTATGTTTTGATCAATGGCATTCCCTCCTCTCCTTTTCATCTTTCCCGGGGAATTAGGCAGGGAGACCCTCTCTCCCCTTTCTTTTTTGTCATTATGGCAGAAGGATTAGGCCGAAGCATTAAGTCAGCTCAGCAATCCCATTGTCTCAAAGGCATGTCCTTTCACAACTCTCCAGCCTTCACTCACCAGCAATTTGTTGACGAAAACATGCTTTTTGGGCATCCTTCGGTCCAGGAAGCTCGCCAGCTCAAATCCCTTCTGTCGGACTTCTCGGAAGCCTCAGGAGCATCTATCAATAAATCCAAATCTTATATTTTCTTTTTCCATACTCCTGCTATCACTCAGGCAGCTATAGCCCACATTCTAGGATTCTCCATTGCTAACCTTCCATCCAAATATTTAGGAGCTCCTCTGACTGCCTCGACCCTAAAGCACTCCTCATGGAAGATCCTCTTAGAAAAATTGGAGGCTCCTCTCTCCTCATGGACTCACAGATCTCTAAATATGACAAGTCGGCTAGTCCTCATAAAAGCAGTACTTCAGGCTATGCCACTATACCTCTTCTCCATCCTTGCAGCACCCAAATGGGTTCTCAAAGAAATTAAGCTTCTCCAAAGATCCTTTCTTTGGGGCAGCAATGGTCTCAAGCGCAAGTGGGCTCTTGTCAAATGGGATACTTCCTGTCTTCCAAAGAACGGTGGCGGTATTGGATTAAGGGATCCTTCTCACAACAATGAAGTCATGGGAGCTCGAATTTGGTGGAAGTGGCTAACTGCGCCTCTCACCCCCTGGGCTTCTCTGTGGACAACTAAGTATGCAAGGAACCGCCCAGTGGAGGAACTAATAAGAATATCAGAGGTCAGCATGGGATCCCTTATATGGAACTCGGCCAAGAAGCACAGAAGTCTCATTCAACAGCACAACTTTTGGGAAGTGAAGAATGGCAACACTGCAAGGTTTTGGGAAGATTCATGGCAGCAGATGCCCAAATTAAAGGACCAAATCCCTCATATGCAACCCCCGGAGCAGGATTTGCAATCTCATGATAGGGTTAACAACTTCTGGAAAAATTCAACGACCCAAGAGTATCGGGAATGGCTCAAGGCAGATCAGATCTTAAGACAGGGATCGACACAAGTTCAACAAACTCTAGACACGAAATTAATGAAAAGAAGAATTCAGCTCTCTGACGAAAAGGATATCCTTCGATGGGGATATGAAGAATGAGGCACCTTTACTACGAGAGAGGCTTATAATATCCTTATCAAGGAACATTTGGTGAAAGATCCTGTTTGGAGTAAAGTCTAGGACCCCTCCATCTGGCCGAAAATCTCCACCTTTCTCTGGCTCCTATGTCATAACAAGATTCTCACGTGGGACAATCTTAGGAAGAGGAACTTTCATGGGCCCTCAATATGCCCTAAATGCAGACAAGAGGAGGAATCCATAAAGCATCTAATGCATTCTTGTCATATTGCACCCAAGCTCTGGGGAAAGGTCAGTTTCTGATGCCAAAAGGAAGGAAGAATTCATGGAGACATTATTGCCACCGTGCGCAATTGGGATTGAACCCCTTATCAAAGCAAGATTTTAAATTTCCTATGGAAGCTCATTCCGGGCTTTCTCATGTGGGCCATATGGAAGGAGAGAAATAGTAGAATATTCAAGGATCACTCTGCGCCGCTGGAGAATATCTGGAAAATAATTTGCCAAAATATTGAGGAAACCATGTCTCTCAAAACCTGGTACCAGGAGGATCTCCCAACTACCCCCCAAGAACAATCCATATGGGCTAATTGGAACCTTCAATGGAGGCAAGAACAAATTATCAAAGGAAAAAAGCCTCCAAGGGGTCATTCACCTGAGAAATGGTTACCTCCCCCAATGCATATGTACTAGCTAAACTTCGATGGAGCCTCGAAAGGCAACCCAGGCAATTCAGGCTTTGGAGGGATTTTCAAAGATCATAAGGGTGCTCCTCTTTTAACCTTTTTAGGTTCAAAGGGTTGGGATACCAATAACTCGGTAGAATTGGAAGGTATCTGGCAGGGTCTTATTCTTGCGCAAGGTAAAGGTTTCTTTCTACTCATAATAGAGGGCGATTCTCAGATCATCATAAATATGGTCTCAAAAATCTTGCAGGGAACCCCCTCTTGCAAAGTGAGTAATAAATGGAGAATGGCGAAAAGGCTTGAACTTATTGAATGTTGGCTTTCCTCTCATAGGGCAGTCACTCTGAAGCACATACGCAGAGAAGGGAATAAAGTCGCAGACTTACTTGCTAACATTGGAGTTGATTGTAGGTTGGATCTTCATGCTGGATCAATTTCAAGTATAGCCTTTGAATCTCAACTCTTGGATTACAACAACCTAGTGAAGAATGAAATGCATCAGGAAGAAGGAGAACACTCGGATGTGGGTGAAATTAATGAAATCCAAGGTTTTTAATGATGGGCGGACGAGCATGGTACCGCCAGCTGCAGATCAACGTGGCAACCCAAGAATTTATGCGGCGCAAGATGGGTAATCCTAAGTGAGGGAGATTTTGTATGATATGATTTCTGAATTAATGGCTCGCTCCATTCAAGGTGAAGTTATGGCTGTTATTATCATGGCGCTCTGGCCTATCCTTCCCACTATTAGTGTTCTGCCTTCATGTCCCAAGCTCTGGCTAGCTGCGAGTCTTGGTGGAAGGTCAGTCTCTGCAAACAGAGGTAAGCTTTCTGTTTGCACCCCGCCCTCTTGTCTTTGGTTTTGTTTAGCTGAGGGTCTTGATGGCATGTTAGTGTTAGGCCCCTATACTACTAGTGTAACCCCTTATTATTATTAGTACAACCCCCTTATTATATTGATGTACCCATGTAGTACCCATATTGTTACTATTGTTCCCCATAGAAGCCCTTCTGGTTTACTGTGCTTCCCCCTCATCACCCTCACATGGTACACCATCGTATGAGGAATCGCTTCGGGGGGAGCCGAGGTGGCCAAGGCGTTCGAAGGCAAGTTGTTCCGTGGATCCTGGCCTGCCTCCTGTTAATATCCCCTCCTCTCCGGTGGATTCGCCTCCTCTTAGCCCTGCTCGCAGGCAGATTCCGCACAACGCGTTTCAGACCACTCACTTCAAGTTTCAGAGCAATCTTAATAGGCCAGTGATCACAACTAATATCACTATTATCTTCTCTGAAGAAGAAATCCTGCCTCAACCTGCGGTGCGCGTGGCGTCTGAGCCTTCTCAGGGCGGTTGTAGAGAGGCGGGTAGTCAGAGCAGTGAGCAGTTTACGACATATGGAAGCCTGGAGAATCGGAAGGGGAAGATGCTTGACAGGGGCGATGCTCCCAGCGTTACTCTGCCTCCTGAAGCCTTTGTCTCGGTGGACCCAGATGGCGAGAATGCAGGAAACGATGATATGTGGATTGGCAACGTGTTTCCGGTGGTGGAGGAGCCTCTGAATGAGGACGTGGCAATATAAGCCCACCTGGGCCTACCCAAACATTTTCGGTTTTGCTGATGTCTCGTATGGTCAAGTTCAAGCGGTTTTAGTTGCAGTTCTGGTTCCGCATCTACAGCCAGATGGTTTTGTTATTTTTCCTGGGCAGCGGCAGTATAAAGATCTTCTGGGTTGCTGGGCAAAGTCTCTATCTTGCTTTCGGGTCTTGTTCTAGCTAGGTGGTTATACCGCCTTATCCTTATGTTATGTTGGTCTATATGTGGTTTCTACATCTGCTCTCTAGCTTACTATAACTGGTTCTCCCAGGTTCTTCCTTTCCTGGGGCAATTTTGCTGCGATGAGTGTTCTCGGTTGATGTTGTCCGAGGCCTCAACCCCTTGTAATATTATTTTGTTTTTCAGTTAATAGAATTAGTCTTTGCCGAGAAAAAAAAAAATATCATTGTTGCAAGCAATGTGCCAAATGGGTTTGCAATGCATCATGGTTGACATCAATGCCTCAAGTGAATTTTAAATATATGCAAAGAACTATTAAAATCCCAAAACAACTTACCACCAACAATAGTAGTAGTAAAATATTTTTTTAACATTGATGAAAACAATAAAAGCCAATATTGTATTTCATGTTATTGCAATGGCAAATTAAATGCAAAACATTGCATATCTGAAATTAATGTGTGCCAAATCATAAAAACTATTGATTCTAAGACCACTACTTTAGCAGTACATTAAATCTTGTTATATGTAAAGTTTAGGATTTAATAAAAAATAATTATTTAAACAATATAATTTTCAAGAAAATACTATTTTCAATCTATAATATGTACTTGAAAAACTAAAAAACTATTTTCAATCTATAATATGTATTTCTTTAATATATTTTCACACTGATTAAAATAATATTAAAAACATAATTTTTTAACTTTTATCACATTAATGTGCATCCAACCCTACGTTAGTATGTAGTTGAAAATGGTACATCCTACTTTATTATGTAGAAGAATGGTACATCCTACTTTATTATGTAGAAAATATAGTGAAAACCATATTTAACAAGGCCTTGAGTGCAGGGCATATGTTCACATAAGGAAAGCATATAAGTGTATATTCAGCTTAAATTAGTTAAGCGATAAGGAAAGTGTTGCAAGGAACTAATTCCAACCACCCGCATTAATGTAGTTAGACTATTCTAGAGAATACAGCGGCTGGATTGATTCATAATTCAACAGAGGTTTTAATGAAGTTTCTAGAAATCGTTGACAAAATGGGCAAGCTTCCTAAAGAAGCCACCGCCCCAATCTATCTCCAAAACTTTCTCTGTCATGTATAAATATCTTATCAATGAATGAAGTTGCAAGTTGTAAAGTTCCAAGTTCTAAGTTCTGTGTTTTTTGTGTTCTGTGTTTGAGTCTTTGCTCTCTGATATGGTATCAGAGCTGAGTGTTTAGTGAAGTCCTGGAGATATTGTTGTGCAGAGAGTGTAAGCGCACGCTGGGTGATAGTTCATTGGTGTAAGTTCGAGTGCCGCCTGGTTGAGAGTTGAGAGCTTAAGGCTCTTCTGTGAGAGAGAGTTGTGTGAATTCTTGAGCCAGTCGTATTAAGCTTTAAGGGAAGTCTAGGTGCAGTGCAGTGAGTTGTTTTCCTTCTGCAGCTGCCGTGAACTTGCGTGGAGAAGTCATTTAAGAGCGTGGAGTTTCTTTGTAAGAGATCGTTGCATAGGAGGACCGTGTGTGAGTTTTGTTGTAAAGTTGCAATATGTTGCTGTGTGGAAGGGCGATCTAGACAAAGGACTGTGTTGGAACCGTTGTGAGAGTCTTGCTACGATTGGAGCTGCTGAGAATATGTAGTCTGCGTAAAGTCCGAATATGTGTAAGGGTACCATATTCCCAAACTTTTATAATTTTGCTGAGTATCAGTAAAGATTTTCTATATTTCCGCTACGCGAAATATGGAGTTGCGCTCCCTGGAGGCGTCGGCGTATGTATGTAGAGCTGAAGGTCTGGAGGTAGCCTGAGGAAATCGAATGCACTTGGGATAATTTCCTGCCCGTTGGCTGTCGAGTGCGCCTGAAGAAGTCCAGCGATTCAGGCCGAGGAGTGGAGACACCTGTGAAGGTCTCAAGAAACGATATGTTTGTGAAGAATGGTGGATTGTGTGCCACCTACGAGCATTGGGTGCATTCTACAACTTCGTGAAGTGTCTAGTATATTGGTAAGGTTGTTTTGTGCGTTTTGTTTACTGGTTGTTGGTAAATCCTTTTTTTTTTGCTTGCAGCCGAGTGTTTTGAAATTTATGGTGCGAGCAATGACCAGATAGGTGCTGCGCACCAGAAGAAGAGCTGTGTGCTCCGGAGAAGGATTGTCTTATGCTTTGATGTTTGCATTATAGGTTGTGTGGATTTGAATTATGATTTTCTGCTTGATTGTCTGATCTTATTGCTAATGGGGGCACCTTATCTGCAGCGATGAGATTGTTGGAGAGTGTTGGTGCTGAAGTTGTAGAATGTGCATGTGTTATTGAATTGCTAGAGTTGGAGGGCCGAGACTGAAGATTAGTGAGGTTGTTTATGCCTGTTGTGAATGTGTTAAGATTCTCGGCCGTGCATAGATTCTTGGTGGTGCGCGGTGCCGTGAAGTGGTGTGTGAGGGCGCATAAGAGCGCTGAGTCACCTATGGTAGAATGATGGGTCAACAGAGGAGACAGTCTCGGAGAGAATTAAAACACGTGAAGAGAAAGAATGAAATGGCAATAGTTGCAGAAGAATATGAAATGCTTCAACCAAAAGTAGATCTGAATCAGATAGAAGAATTTGAAGACACTGATGCAATACTGAAACGATCAATGCCAGTTCTGCCAATTTTCTCAAGTAAAAATTTTAAACTTTGGGCAATAAAAATGGAGGGATTGTTTGGTTTAGTAAATTTATGGCAATTTGTTCAAGGAATTTCCGTAAATGCCAATGATAAAAGTAAAGGTGCAGTAGCATTGTTTCTCATCATATCAGCTTTAGATGAAAATATTTTGTCTAATATTTTGTATGAATTTGGTGAAATATGTGATGCAAAAATATTTTGGGATATTCTTGAAATGAAATACAGTATGGAGGGTAGTGAGAAAGCTGAAGTTGATGAAGGTGTTGTTGCTAAAAGTGATTGTGTTGAAAGCATCATAGCTGGGATTAAGGCTGAAAGTATGTCTTTCGCTGACAATAGAGTAGTATGTGATATTAAGGAAACTCCCTGTGATCCAGAAATTTATGAAGTCAAATTTGATGACAATTGTGTATCCCATAATGAGTGGTTCAATATAATGCATGAAGAGCATCTTATTGATGAGTTGTTGTTTGGTGAGAAGAGTTGCCTACCTCCATACACAAATCAAATGTAGGACAACATGTTTGCAGCAACAGAATTGACGAAAGAGGTTGAAGACATGAATCAACCAACTATGTCAGCAAAGAAAAATGAAGGAAGCAAAGCTCTTTTCAAAGAGCACGATGACAAAAATCAATATGGTTTTGTTTATGAATCTAACGTTGTTTTTGAGTGTGCAGATATTGACAATCAGGAAGAAGCAACAAAACTTGAAGAAATTGCAAGCATTAAGGACAAGTATGAGTCCCAAGAACGTGAAGCAATGTTGAATACAAAGAATGTTAACCTGCAATCAAAAAAGGAGAAGCTCAATCACTATCTTATGACAAGAAAGGTGAAAATGAAACTGCACAACCAAAGGAAAATGAACAAGCATGGACCCTTTAGCAAGAAGTCAAAAATGAAATGTTTTGTTGTAAGCTTAGCTGAGACTTAGACCAGCAGGCATGACAATTAAGAGTATAGTGTCTTGAATATTGTGCTATAGTATATTTTTTATATAGTTGGAATTAAGGGGGAGTGTTGGAAGGAACTAATTCCAACCACCCTCATTAATGTAGTTAGACTGTTCTAGAGAATACAACGGCTGGATTGATCCAGAATTCAACATAGGTTTTAATGAAGTTTCTAGAAATCGTTGACAAAATGGGCAAGATTCCTGAAGAAGCCACTGCCCCAATCTATCTCCATAACTTTCTTTGTCATGTATAAATATCTGATCAGCGAATGAAGTTGCAAGTTGTAAAGTTCCAGGTTCTAAGTTCTGTGTTTTCTGTGTTCTGTGTTTGAGTCTCTGCTCTCTGATAGAAAGCATATAAGTATATATTCAGCTTAAGTTGGCTAATCTTGATGAGAGAGAAGCCATAGTGTCCATGAATAATGCCTACAGTTATGGCCTAGAGATAGAAACACCAACTTAGTGAATACAAAAGATTAGCCATCCTTAACGCCTTACCAAATTTGAATGCAAATAAAGAAAGAAATAAGGAAACCCATTCTTCACCTGATACATTTTCTCTGCCTGGGGAGCTAATTTTGTTGTGGGATTTCGGTTCAGACTGGGAATTGAAATTGGGAACAAAGCTATTCATGCTTCAGAGCTGCGAGTCCGAAGACTATCAAATCAAGCTTGGATTTCAAACTGTTTACATGTGACATAGATCAGATGACTGGTACAGACGACAATGACTGGCACACATATTAACGATTTAGACGGATTCGATCGTGTAGACTTGCCAGCCCCATTTTAGTAGTTTAGGGATCCATTCCAGGGTTTCTCCATTGATAGTGGTTTCCATGATGTACTCATCAAATAAAGAATGCTTGGATTGTTGTTTCTAGCTTCCA
>APFE030353724.1:0-23156 GCA_000404065.3 Pinus taeda
AAAAGAAACAGAGCTAGAACCGAGAGAAGAACTACCTTTAAGGAAGAACCCTCAGCCTTAGACCAGAAGTTAGATGCTATTATCAATGGCATGCATAGGCTGGGAGACAGAGTAGAGAGTGTTGAGAGGAAATCATCATGGGAAGGACAACAGGCCAACATCATAAGGAATCCAAACTTCAGGAAAAATCAAACCACAAATACTGGAAGGGCTAGTCCCAACCATGATATTAGGCCTCCTTTCCAAGAAAACTACGTAGAGGCATCCACATCTAGTGAGCCCACAGAAGAGACTCACATGAACTTGATAGATTTGAAAAATGAGCAGCAAATCTTTGTCACTCAAGAAGACCAAGACCACCCTGAAGTAAAACAATTTCAGACCAAGACGGGAGAGTCTTTTGATTTTAAACAAGGTTATGATTTTGTTGTGTATGAGGTCCACAAACAATATAAACTGAGAACAAGAACCATTGAAGTCCCTGTACCAAACAAAGCCAAGGACAGCAAACAGCCCAATAAGATTAAAGGCAAGGTTGTCATAACACAACCAACTGATATTGCTGTCCCAAACCCGCATCGAGTGACTGTAGAGGACATATCAGACATACAGCCTCCTACTGATCAGCCTCTACTTCCTTCTTCCTCAAAAGAAAAATTGAATAGCACTCCAAAAAACCTTCCCAAGACAAAAATACCACAAACTGTCATTCAACATAACATAGACAATCCAAAGGAAAACACAGAGAGTATTCTTGAAAAGGAGAAATATGCTACTATTAACGCAAAGATCCCATTAGAAAAACCATTCAATTTAGAAGCAGAGATTGGAAAACTTAAAATATCCATCCCCCTCTCAGAACTTGCCAAACATGATGTATATAGGCAATAAATTCAAAAGTCACTTCAACTACCAGAGGTCAGGGATGATGTAAATGTTTTAGATGATACCCTTGAGTTGCTGTTTGGTCTAGAAGTTAATGGAAAAACAACATATGGATCTATTCCACCCTTTTATGTCAGTCTGCATATACATGACAAAATCTTGCACAATGCTATGTTTGACTCAGGTGCCTCACACAATCTTATGCCCAAAGCTGTAATGGAAAAGCTAAACCTTGATGTCACAAGACCTTACAAGGATCTATACTCCTTTGACTCAAGTCAAGTCAAATGCTTAGGCTTAATCAAAGACCTTTGTGTGTCTTTAGTACAATTTCCCAACAAGACAATCCTAATGGACATAGTAGTTGTTGGCATTCCAACCAAATACGACATGCTCCTATCAAGATCATGGGGAGCAAAACTCCAAGGATCCCTTCAACTCGACCTCTCTTATGCCACTATATCTGTCTTTGGGCAACCAAAGAGACTGTATAGAGAAACACTCATGAAGTATGTGATAAGTAGTGAGGAGAAACCCCAAAATTTTCCAATTTATTCAATCCATTCTGATATGGATTCATTTATTTTTTTTAATAATGACAACAATCCTCCAACTAATGAGAAGCCTTTAGCTTCAGAGCTAGAGACATGCATAAATGAAGAATCGGTTTCCCATGCCCATGAAATAGTCACAACAGTCAAGCAGCCTGTAAACAAGAAGAACCTCCTCAAACAGAAATTCTAGATCTACCCAATCCTAAAATAACTGAGACTCTTGATACAAACCAAAAACAAGAAATTACATGGTATTGAGAGTTTGATGGTTCTGTCAACAAGTTAGGAGCAGGGGCAGGTGTATGGATTCACAATACACATGACAATCATGTAGAAGGCCATGCCTACAAACTAAATTTCAGATGTACCAACAACATCGCAGAGTATGAAGCTCTCCTCTTAGGCCTAAAATTGCTCAAAGTCCTAGGAGCTACAAAAGTGTTCATTCTAGGTGACTCCGATTTAATCATCCAACAAATGAAGGGCAACTTTGTTACTAATGACAATAGGATGAGGGCCTATAGGACTGCTGCAACAAATATACTTAATACCTTCGTTGAATCCGAGCTTGCCAAGATTTCTAGAAACCATAACATACATGCCCACAACCTAGCCACTTTTTCTAGTACATGCAAGCTTCCCTTTGAGCCTAATCACCATTTTACTGCTGAGATAAAACATAGGCCCGTTGTTCCTAACAATATTAGGGATTGGCAAGTATTTGAAAATGATGCCCACATTAACAATTTCCTCACTCTTGAGGGCGAGTTTTCAAATTTAAACATTAACATGGAAGCCGTGAACAATTCCCAGCGACAAACAAATGAAAATCAGCAGGCTGTAACAGCTGCAATAGCAAAACAAATCCTGAACCCAACTGTTTTTGACAATGCAAAAATAGAACAGCTGAAACAAATGCAGATAGAGGAAACCGCCAAAGCAGAGGCTGAGTTCATTGATCTGAAGAATAAATTTTTGCCTGCTGGCCTTACTCCATTAGAAGATATGTTTGATGACAATGATGTGCCCAAACAGCAAAAAATGGAGCCTTTAGATGCTGCTATAGAAGAACACAACATAGGGACAACAAAAAAGCCCTAAATGATTAAATTATCCAAAAATATGCCCCTGATCAAAAGTCAAAGTATGTGGATTTGTTCAAAGAGTTCCAAGATGTATTTGCTTGGAGTTATGAGTACTTGAAGTCCTATGACACCTCAGTGATTCAACATACCATTCCATTAAAACCAACTCAAAAGCCATTCAAGCAAAAACTTAGAAGAATAAACCTTATGCTTCTTCCCCTCATTGAGAAGGAAGTAAAGAGAATGTTTGAAGCAGGTATTATAGCACCCACTAGATTTTCTGAATGGGTATCCAATCTGGTTCCCACAAGAAAAAAATCAGGTGAGATCAGACTATGTGTAGACCTAAGAAACTTAAACCAGGTCTCTTTAAAAGACCACTACCCTTTGCCTAAAATGGACCACATCCTACAAAGAGTAGTGGGTTCCTCTAGGATTTCTTTATTAGATGGATTCTCAGGTTTCAATCAAATACTTGTTCACCCAGATGACCAAGACAAGACAACCTTTACTACACCATGGGGAACATTTAAGTATGTTAAAATGCCTTTCGGGCTAAAGAACGTTGGTGCCACCTTTCAAAGAGCAATGGATATTGCATTTGCCTAGGAAATCCATGCATTCCTTGTTGTCTATCTTGATGACTTAACCCCTTTATCCAAATCTGATTAAGAGCACCTCAAACACTTAAGGCAGATCTTCATGACATGCAGGAAATATGGCATTTCCTTGAACCCCAAGAAGTCCTTGTTCAGCCTTGAGGAAGGTAAGTTATTAGGCCACATCATCTCAAAAGACGGTATCGAGATCGATGTGGAAAGAATTCAAGAAATCCTTCAAATTCCATATCCAAGAAACATAAAGGAGTTACAAACATTCCTTGGAAAGATCAATTTCCTAAGGAGATTTATCCCAAACTTAGCAGAACTGATAATATTGTTAAGTAATATGTTAAAAAAGGATGCCAAGGTAAGATGGTCTCTGGAAACCAAGCAGGCTTTTGAGAGTATCAAAGCTGCCTTGACTCAAACGGTCGTACTCACAAGTCCACAGTTTGATAAGGATTTTATCATCTTTTCCTTTGCTTCAGAACACACCATAGCTATTCTCCTTCTGCAAAAGGATGATCAAGGAAATGAAAAGCCTATTGCAATTTTCAGTTGAGCCTTAAGAGATGCACCCTTGAAATACCAAATCATGGAAAAGCAAGTCTATGCCCTTGTCAAGGCCATCAAAGACTTTAGGATTTATATTTTATATTCACATGTGATTGCATATTTCCCAAACTCTGCTGTAAAAGACATTTTAACTCAAGAGGGACTAGAAGGAAAAAGAGGCAAATGGATTGCCAGTATTCTCGAATACGACATTGAGACAAAACCCACGAAGCTGATAAAGGGACAAGGTATGGCCAAGCTAATGTCAGAAACAAACTTTCAGGCCTTAGATATTAACCAACTGGACAACGAGCAGGAGCTGGCGACCCCACAGATCAGTGAAACCTTTTTACGATGCCCATGGTATGCCGATATTTGCTATGTATTTTTAAGCCTGTGTGCTCCCCCAAGGTTGTCCAGAACCAAAAAGAGATTTTTAAGAATGAAAGCGTCAAAGTTTTGTGTCCGAGATGGTGCCCTGTTTTGGAAAAATCATGAAGGATTTTGCTGAACTGTTTAACTGAAAATGAAACCAACAGCGTCATGAAAGAGTTCCATGCAGGGGACTGTGGAGGGCATTTATATTGGAATTCCACTGCTGACAAGATTTTAAGGGCTGGTTATTATTGGCCCTCTCTATTTGCAGATATCAAAAAATTTGTTGTCTCATGTCAACGGCCTTTTCAACAATGGGGTCTTGACTTCATAGGTGAAATCCACCCCTCTTCTTCTGGCCAACACAAGTGGATTTTAACAGCCATCGACTATTTCACCAAGTGGATTGAGGCCATCCCATGTAGGCAAGGCAATGACTCCACTATTATCCGGTTCCTTGAAGACAATATCCTTTCTAGATTTGGCTGCCCTGAGAAAATCATCACTAACAATGCTGCTGCCTTCAAATCCAAAAAGATGATCAACTTCTGCCATAAGTTTCACATTACCTTGGGCCACTCTACAGCCTACTATCCTCAAGGTAATGGCTTGGCCGAGTCATCCAACAAAAGCCTCATCAACATCATTAAAAAGGTGCTGGAAGAAAACAAAAAGAATTGGAATAGGAAGCTCACAAATGCCCTATGGGCAGACAAACTTTCAACCACGAAATCCATTGGGATAAGCCCTTATGAACTGGTATATGGCATAGAAGCTAGATTTCCTTCATCTTTGGGCATTCCCACTATCAAACTGTTACAAGAGATTCAAGCTGAACCAAATGACATCCAAAGAAGAATTAATCGGACCATTCGCCTTCAACAAACTAGAGAGCAAGTGTATGACAGAGCTCAAATTTTGCAAGAGAAGCTCAAAAAGATGTTTGATAAAAGAGCCAAGGCTAAAGATTTCTGTGTTGGCAGCAAAGTTCTAAGGTGGGATTCACGAAGAGAAGACAAGGGCAAACATGAAAAGTTTGATTTTCTTTGGAAAGGTCCATTTATGATCAGCGCAGTGCAAGGCAACAACACATATTTCCTCAAATCTAAAGATAGCAACACAGTTGAAGAAGGCCCTGTAAATGGTCGAATGTTAAAACATTATCATGATCCCTTTTGTTGAAAATCTCCCAGAAAGATGATTTCTGTACATAAATGTTTGTATATAACAATATTTTATTTCATTTTGTATATAAAAGTCCAAGCAATAGAGCACGCAGAAGAAAGCAGGCGGTGCTACGCAGGTCACAGACGTTTCAGTTGAGGGAAAGTGCTGTTCTTATTCCCATAGTTTCAATTATCAGACAGTCAGCACTGAAAATTTTCAATTTACAGCAACAATAGAAGATCCAGGCAGTCTGACTTGTTGTTCTTGACTTTTCACAAGGAAAAGCCATCCCCAAGTGGAGCCACTGTTACCCTCCTGCTGCAGCAGGTTACTCATATTTCATGATTGACATTTTTACATGCCAAATATGTCATTCTTTGCATACTGCAATGTTCCATATTTACTACAGAGGCCAAAGAAGGATGCCATGAGAATGTGCCAGTTCAAGTACCACTGCTCTGTTCCAATTCTGATATACTATTCCATTTTGAAGAACTTTCGGTTAAAGGGAGGTCCAAACAGTTTAATCTTGGTCTCCCTAGGTTTCAATTTCCTGTTTTAGAATATAGAGAATGAATATCTGTCCAAACAGCTTAATCTTGGCAGATTCTTAGACAGGTATAGAAGTAAGGGTGCTCAACAACTTAATTTGAGCCCTTGGATGAAATAAGTGTAGATGTAGATAGGAGGACAGAATAAGAAAAAGTTGAAAAGCTGGGTCTGCAAGTCTAAGTGCACCCAAACAAAAAAAGGAAGAAAAAATGCTAAGCAAGTAGGTTGGGTAGGTAGCTGTGAGGTTGCAGAATGTTGATGTGTGACCAATTTCATGTTTTCATGTGTCATATCTATTCAAGTCACAATCATCAGGCAGTTTTCATTTGAAGGATTTCAAGCGAGGCATGACTAATTTACCCCTTCTTCCTTATTCCCCAAGACACTCACTAATCTCCCTGAAGAGATCAAGATCTGCTTGATGCCTCTTAGTTTCATCATTTTACATATCATTCACCTTGGTAAAGATCTGCTTTACTCAAGGAATATTCATACTCCCTTTATAGATCATTGTTTCCCTTAATAGCCTAAGATTCACCCACTTAGCGCTTTCTCATCATGGTCATATTAAATACTAACTTACTATATAGCTCCCTATCTATCTCCCCATCCCCTACTAAAACTATGTTAATAACTCCCCTACATACTTATCCCCTCCCCTTGGTTGAAAAATAACCATAAGTATTCCTTGGGAATTGCTAAGTTTGCCTGAAACATAGCAAGAACCCTCATTTTTCCCCTTTAAAACCATCTTCCAATGCAATGGACTCCTTCCTAAGCATAAAATTCCTCTTATTAGGTTATCGGACCTCTTCTGAGGCCTCAAATGCTTTGCAAAATCATACATACCCTTCTTCCGATCGCAATAACCCTTTCCGATTTCCGTAACATTCTTCTGATCCCTTTGGATCCCCCTCCAACGCGATTATCGCAGTCGGAGGTCGCAAAGGTCATGTGGCTCGTTATTGTTTCTCCCCAATGGATGTCCTGCCGATGCCATTTCACAATCGGCGTATCGCAAATACTATATGTCACATATATATGCCCCCTCCCCTCTTAGCTGATGTGATATCGCGAGGTCGGCAATCGGCGGTCACAAGAGTCACGTTCCCAAAATGCATGCCACTTCCTTTTGCTCTGATGTGACATTGCCATAGAATTAAGAGAATATATCGCATCACAAATACTTCCTCGCTACATGCCTTCATTTACTTATATATTTTGTTAAAACATGATTTATCATTAAGACAGGTTTCACTGCAAATTCATCGCAGACCGCAGCATTTCAGTTATTGCTATTGCATCGCAATAACATATAAGGCACCATACCATCCAACGCCCTACCACGTCACCCTGCCAAGTCACCCCGCTGATGTCATCCGTTGTACCAGGACCCACCGCTGACGTCATCCTGATGCCACCCACCAAAGAAGGGCGCGCAAGCACGAAAAAGCATCTTAGGAGGCCCGGATTCAAGTTCTGAGGTAGTTTTCGACGCGCGATTAGTGCCGCTATGGGAAATAGGCCAAAGTGGGGAATCCTTAGGGAATCTTTGGATTCCATAGCCGTTTTTGCGCCGAAAAGAGCAGAAAAGGCCCGATTTTGCAGTTTTAACATGTCAGAAGAAAGAGAGAGACCCGGTTCAGGCATTAAAGAGTATCAGCGCAAATGCAAAGACAAAATCCATGTCAAAGAGTATCAGTGTTGCGGCGAAGTGTATTAGTAAAGATCTTCTCAGGGCTCGAGGCGAATAGAACATTAAAAGAAAATCTTTAAAGGTCAAGAAGTAGTTAAGGAACCACTCAAAGCTCATCAATCACAGTGACTGCACATTAAAACTCACATAAGATCAGTGGACCAAAGCTCAAAGTTGAGTTATTACAAAAGCATTGCACCAAGTCACAGAGGACTCCATATTAACTCATTTTGATCCAACCGCTTCTGGCGCAGCTCGATAGATATTTTCCTGCATTTAATTTCAGCACGAGTTTAGGTTTAAAAGCTTTTTCCCGCAGACCTGTTTAGGTCGGCTGTAATAAATATTTTTGGATATTTACCCTATATATACAACCCTGAATGATGTAATCACGGTTGGAAAGTAGTTGGTTAGTTGGTTGTTTGATTTACTCCAAGAGAGACTCGCATTGTATACCTGATGATTTATATAATCAAATATTGCTGAATGTTTGGAGAATGGGTTGTCTAATGCATTACTAATGGTTTTTGAGAGTGAATGATGGAATTCTTGTGCTACTTTATGAAACAATAAGTTTTCCTTATCTCTGTTATTTCAATTTCACATATGCTCAAGTCACGGAACGAAATTCTGGTTTAGAATTTGCTTTGCTACACTTTATGCTCAGTTTCTGTGCCTTCTTAATGTTTTCCTCTTGATTTAGGCATAAATATGAATTCCTCATGGCTCATGTTTGCTCTAATTCACTTATGAATGGTTGTTATTTAGGAATTCTTAGCTGCTCCTAAGTACGACTCTTTAATCTTCCCTCTGCTAAACTGATTGAGAGATTCTTTGTTTCCTCTCATTCCTTAGCCCTCAATCCATCGCCATTTAGCTTGAATATTGTTTCACGAAAAACTACCTTGCTCCTCATTTCTCTTGTGACCAAGAAATGCACCAGCAGTCCCACTGCATGACTCCATACCCAATGGTTTGAAACTTATCTCACTATGCCTTGCCTCTTTTCTTGAAAGTATCCTCCCTTCACCCAATCCTTCCTTCCACCCAAAAACAAACAAAACCCCCGAACCCTATAACTAGCCTAAAAACATCATCAACAAAGCTAAATCCAAAAGAGAGAGCCCTCTCTGATTGCAGGTGGGCTAGAACCTGCAGTCCAAAGATTGGTTTGTGGTTACCTCAACTGTATCCCTTCAGGAGCTTAGGGACAACCTGAGTGATAACAGGAGTCACCAGGTGGATGATTTTAGCCTTGTTGTGTCTGATCGTTGTCCACCATCAACAATCAAATCTAACTTGATTCATGCACTGGGGTGATCATTTAAATCATATGTTTAAGTTATAAACTAGACCGGAGATGGACTGAAGCAGAATTCATCTACTTTCGCTAATGCAAAGCAAGAGGATTTCAAAGGCTACCTGGATAACTTCAGGCTTCGTCTGTAGTCTAAAAAGCCAAGGAATGAAAATAAAATTTCTTCCCCAGTGGAGTCACCACTATGTTAGTGCCTAGATTTACCTCAGGCTGAAAAGGTAAGCTTCTAGGTCCACATCAAACCACGCTCAGCCTCGTAGCTAGCCCTACGAGGATAGGAGAGGGCTCTCTCCAGGTCAATCTCAGAAAAAGATAATCAGATGGGGCTTGAGATGATTGATTTAGAAACTAATCTTAGGCTAGGTATGAAATGCAAGGATTTTATTTGATTTTTGGGGGTTTTTTGTTGGAAAAAGGGAAAGGCAAATTTGGGTCTGGGGATGAGGCCAAATTTTTGCAGTGTTCCGGTTGGGGCAAGGTAGGAGTAGTTTTGATGCTTCAGATTAAATGAATGGATAGAAAAGACTGCTGAGGAGCTGAAGAGGGAAAGAGGCTACAAGAATCCTTTCCAAACATATGAAAACATTTAAAACTAAAAAAAAAGTTTAAGGTAGAGCATAGCAAGCCAATGAATTCTACCTTTGTCACTCAATTTGTTTAATTTTAGAAGAAAAGAGAAATTAAATGGCATACATGAAACATCAATGAACTTACAATTGCATGAATAAAAATGCCATCAAAACACAGAGCCACAAGGATCCCAAAAAGTGCTGCAAAACCCTGGCCTTTCCTTTGCCAAAAGTGCTGAAAAATGGATGTACAATGAAGTGCCAAGAAATCCCAAGTGTCCAAACTTGACAATGACTGAAAAATTACATGATATAGACAAGCCTAACTCCTTCCCATGCCTCTAGGGGTCAAACTCATCATTCTAGGAGCTGTTTCAACCATATCTAAACAAGGAACTAAAAAATAGGTAATGAAACAACTTGCCTTTATATGCTAGGAAACTGATTCATTCACTCACATTTCACCTTTTGGTGAATGAATCTACTAAGACAAGTAAAAATGTGCCAAAATTACATCAAGTTAGATCAAGAGTAACATCAAAAAGTGAAACTAGTCAAAATTGGCCGAAATTCTAAGCTGAAGAGTGAAAAATAGGCCAAAATTCTCTATGTGTCGCGCCCAAAATCTCTATGCATAGCACAACTTTGGAGCTGATTTTGAGGCACTTCTCGAAGTCCAAATTGAGCTCATGATAGCTCTTTGGAAAACCCTACCTATATACTTTCCAACCCAAGTGGAATTTCGGGATTTGGATGTCATTTTCCCCTCCACAAATCCAATCTCCCAACACTGCTTGTTGTGGGTGCAAAATGTGGCAGAAAGGTCATTTTTTGTGTATTTTTGACCCTTTAGGCAACCCAGAACTTGATGAAATCCTTAGGTAATCCATGAACATGCATAATTTTTGATGAAAAATCCAAAAATGTAAATTTTTCCTCCTGCAGAGCTGCCAGTTATAAGCGCACGCCAAGTGGCGCTACACGTTGGGCGGAAAAACCTGTTTTAGACAAAAAATTTCAAAATTAACAAACTTTTCTCCAAATTTGCTAAAATTTGGACTGAAGGTCCATCATCAAGTATCATGCTTAGAAAAGGAATCTTCGGCCAATATTTGGAGCCTATCATGCCTTTTGCGTCGTTTTATTGCTCTCCTTAGTCTTGCCTTCAAGATTTTGATCCTCGCTTTGCAAATGTGAGTTCATGCCCAATAATGGTTTTTCATGTGCCTCAGCATGTCCTTGTCCTTGTTTGCTTTCACCAATAGCTTCTCAAGATGAATTTTGACTCTCTCAAGCCAATATTCCCGATCGGCGTTGATCTCTTGCTCAAGCGAAGTGAACTCCACCCTCCGTCTTTGGGCAGCTTGGCAGTTCTTCTGAATGTTTTGTAACTCCATGACTGTATGTTGATCCTCCAATTGTTTGTTTCGCTACTCCAAATAGTTTATGACCCATTGAGCTCTCTGCAACTTATCGGTCAATGCATCTATCTTAGCCTTCTGCTCCTAAATAACCTCCCTCAGCTTTAAGCTAGGAGAGTTCACATCATCATCAATGAGGATGAAATCAGTGTCTTGGCCACCTGAAGGGCCCTCATCTTGCATAGGCTTCTCGCCTTTGTCCTGTACTTGTACCTGTGCTGTTGATGACGGAAACAAGACCCCTTCCACCCCAGGTGGAGATAGTACTCGTCAGGCTACTACAAACAATCCTCTCATGCGTCTTTGATAGGTGACATATGTCGACACACTAGTAGTCTCTGCCTCCTGACCTCCATACTGATGTGAAGGGTCACCCACATCATGGAAAACCTCCTAATGAGCTGATGAAGCTATGAAAAACTCATGGGAAATGAAGTCTTCCCATTTGATACCCTGCAAACCAAGCTGATGTACAACAATGATCTTGATGAGTGCATAGTGGTAAACACTGTTGTACTATTGTTCATGAGTCTTCTTCTATACAAGAGTGGTCATCCTTTCGATGTTTTGGCACATGAAATATGGAATTTTCGTCATCTTCACTCTTGTGAAATGCATCAATAACCTGATATGGTATGCGTAGAGGCATGAGAAGCAGCCTTCACAACTGAAATATCTGATAATAAGTCTCATCAATGGCACATATGATTATTTCAAAAACCGGAATGGGAAAACCCTACTGAGCTGTCTCACATAGCTAGGTCTGATATATGGTTCATAATGTACTCTTTCTACCTGTTGTCTTTTGTTCCACTCCTCACCTACATTCGGTATTCCTGTTTCTTGAGAAATGGTTTCTAGTGTCAAGGTGAAATTTACACTAGCAAGAGTTACCTGACCATCATGCAAATGTAAAACAAACAACTGAGCCAACTCCTGATGATACTGAATCTACGCAATCATCTCACAATACTGAAAGCATGACTGTTGTTGGAAACATTCCATGGCAAGTGGGTAGGCTTGCAATTGAGTCAATGAGGTGGGCTCTTCTCTGACATGTCTGCCTTCCTTACGAGGCCTTCTCGATGCTTGAAGCTCTGTGGTAGAATCAATGTCTTTTTCATATGATGAATCAGTCTCCATTTCCATAATGTTTCAAGCAAGGTGTATGTTTGGTTTGTTGAGAATGACTAATTGGTGCCTTTGTTTTCAATGCCAAATGTGCCAAAGGGAAATGAGGGACCCTGGGAAATAGGATAGTGGAGACACTGAAGTCTTGTCAAGTGGTACTTTGTCTTTCGAAAGATTTTAGTTTGACAAACTTTGGGAAAAGGGACAACCACTGCACTGTTTGGGGAAGTTGAGGTTTTGGGAATTTTATAATTGATAAGAGAGAGGGAGAGTGATAGGGAATGGTAGGGTTTAGGGATAGGGATGATAGGACTTAGGAGTGACTGTAGTGATGAATGAGATAATAGTGAGGGGAAGGGAAAAACAAGGTGATGGGAATATAATGATTAACACCAAAACAAGTTTAAAACTCGAACTTCAAATGCTAAGGGAGAATTTCTCAACAAGATAAGAAGGTTTGAGTTTTGGCATTAAAACTCTTATAATAAAATTCATATTTGACACCAAACATATTTAATGACAATTACAAAGTCTCACAAACCAACTTGGAGCAAAGGAGGCCGAATCGATTCGAATTTGAGAGAGAAGGAAACAAATTTTATGCTTTCAGCCTTGTGTGCCGCATGCCTAACCCAATGCGTCACGACCTCTGTGTGCACCGCATGTGTGTATTTTTACACTGCAAAAGTAGGGCCAATGCGCCGCACTTCTTTTATGCGCCGCAACCTCCACTCAATGCGCCGCGCAGCAGATACAACACACAGTCGGTCCTCTAAAACCCTGTTTTCGATCCTCCAAACTTCAACTCGACTTCTCTCATATCCTTGACGTGCAAATGAAATTTAAAAGTGGAAATTTCATATAGCCATGGACTTTGCTTCTTTCTTTTGACAAACCCATTTTTGCAATGTTTTAAACTTTGACACTTTCACATAACTCTGTTTTACTTGTTTCCACTTTGATTTTTTGAGCTGAATGATGAAACCTTGTCTATTTTTGCAGGGATGGTTGGCATTGGATTTCGGAAAAGGATGACTAGGGTTGCGCCTGAACATCTTCACAACTGAAAAACTTTGAAAATATACATGGCATTTATAAGACAAAATTGACGATTTTTCTTCAAAATAAAGTTTTGAAGAAAAGTCATGATCAAGCGATATAACGATGAAATTTGCGCGATGAAAACTTATTTCGAACTTACCTCATGTGCCTGGTGGTATTATTAGTCATTCTGAAGACTAAACCCTAGACCTAATGATTGAAATGACTCTTTGCTGACCAAGAGACTAAACCGGACTCTAAATGACTTTAAAATTGATTTTGATGAATAGACACAGACCAATAGGTACATGACATGAGGGGCATGAGTGACAAAACCCTTCCGTTAGAAGACTGATGCTCCTAATGGAATGAAAATGAATAAAGTGAATGAGACACCTAAAAATGAACTGCAACAAAAGAGATTTTGATCTTTGATGGAGGGATGAACAGACCGACTCTAACAAGGTGAAGAAGGGCTTTCATGCTGGGAGGATGACACTGGGTCAGATCAATGGGTTGTAATCCTCTCTTCTACTCTTTCTATCAATAAAGCTATTTGAGGTTTCCTCCATATTCTTGTATTTCTGAGTTGATATATGCATTTTCATGTTCAATAAATTTCTAACCCTATATTGTTTATGATTGTATATATTTGTGATTTGATGGTATTATGCTACTTTGACTCTACAGGTGTTCTTTGAAGCGGGACAGGCGAGGAAGGAGTGGCAAAGATCTTTCAAAGGGGGGACGAAACAAGCAAGGAGCCAAGCGAAATACTGAGGTTGGTACTCTCTGCTTCTCTCTCATCTACTTCTTATAAAGGAAAATGCAACTTTAGTTTGTTTGTTTCTAAGATAGATACCCATCTTAGTGGGACTAGCAGCTTTGAATGGACACTAGATTTCCTGATAACAAAATGGCGACTCCGCTGGGGAGCAAATAGCTTGTTTGCTTGTTTATATTTGTTTGCTTTATAAACTACAGATGGAGCCCAAAGTTAAGCCAGCTAGCCTTCAAACTGCATTTTCTATGCAAGTGCAAAGTAGATCAATGTTTCTTCAGTCCATCTCCGGTTTTGTTTATAGACTGAACAATGGATTTGCAAACATCCTAATTTCCCTGGTGGTGGCTCAAGTAACCTCATTAGATCAGCCCCTATGCTCTGTATTTACTTATTATCATTAGCTCAGCCTAAATTTCTAAACTAAGTTGTAAACTGTGACCAAAAACCAAGTTAAAGTCTCGTCCCTAGACCATCGCACTATCTCCTTTTGACAATTTGGATGCATCGCACCTCCTGTGTGCAGTAGGTGAGATGCATCCTTGTTTCCCTATGTTACAGGTGCGATGATCAGATAAGACTGTTTCTGCCTCTAGATTTTGGTTTTCCTTCACTCTCTTCAGCTTTATTCAGGATTTTTGTTGTTTGTGATCAGTATACCACTGTTGAAACTCCCTTCCTTTGCATTATTCAACCTCCATTGTACAAAGAATTGTGAATGTTTTTATGTATTTTTCTCCATTTATAGTTCTCCTTTACAAATAAGTAGTTTAATCGAACTGTCGTCTTTTGATTTGGAAGTGTCGCAAGTGTCGTTTTCAGTCAAAGAAAAGAATTCTACTCTTTTTGATGGTCGATTACACTGTTACTCTTGTATTTGATTTGAATTGATAGTATTTCAAGTGTCGAAAGCAGTTTTCGAATTGAAGTTGAAATTGTCGTCTTGGCCTTCCTTTTGTTTTTTAAATTCAAAATCGCAAAGTGTTGTCTTAGCCTTCCTTTCGTTTTTTGAATTCAAAATCACAAAGTAGCCTTCCTTTCGTTTTTTGAATTCAAAATCAAAAAGTAGCCTTCCTTTCGTTTTTTGAATTCGAAATCGCAAAGTATCATCTTAGTCCTCCTTTCATTTTTTGAATTTGAAATCGTAAAGTGTTGTCTTCAACTTCCTTTCGACTTTTGAAAGAGAAAATTGTTAGTACTGTCGCTTTGAGAGAAAAGATAGTTCAGATTTGTACTTAGCATTCTTTTTGTCATTCACACATTAAGAAAGTGGAAAACAAATACATGCATGTGCATTTGCATTTAGACTGCTTGTTGATTTTGATTTAGGACAGTGCATCTAGTGTGTGTTCTCTGGTCTATGTTGAAAGGATTTCGTTTCTCTTCCCTTAGTAGCTAGGATTTTCATTGCAAAAAGAAGAGTAAACAACTGATTATCATCTTAGATTTCATATTTAGGAATTATATATCTACATCACGCGGTGAACCTTAATGGCAAACTTCTTAAGAAAGATCAACTGAAAAATAAATTCAATGAACATAAAAACACTTTGGAGCACAACGCACAACATTTAGAAGTCTAGGCTAGAGACGTATTTTGGCATCGTAAAGCCTGGTAAAATCACTTTTATCGTAGGTTCGGTGATTCCCCCTCTTTGAGACGACAAGTGACAGTACGGACTTGTGCTCCCACATACTGTCGAGTATATATTGGGAGACCACAATAGGCTATATCATTATCCTTAGGAAGCCGTGTCTACCACCCTATCAATCACAATGCACTAAGCACAGCATTCGGGAAGATTGACTGCCGTACCGTAAAAAGTATTATGTTGTTTTGTGATTGGTTTGGTAATCCCTTTGTCTAGATTTCCAAAGTAGTCTCTTTCGTTCTTGTTTAGACTCCTTAACAGAAAAGGTCCATCTGAGCACTTGTCACTTCAAGCTCATTAAAAATCGAAGGCGACTAGTGTCATCTTTAGATTTTTCTTGACTCTTAAAAATTGAAAAAGAAAGTTGTGTCAAAGTGTCTAAAATTCATTTAATTCGGAATCACATATTCTTCTTTTTATTTTGAGTTGATCAAGTAATCCGTAATTGTGGAAGAAAGTCAATCTAAACCCCGTCGTTTGCAGAGACTAACGAGTCAACCATCTTTGACTCTGGAAACGAAACCATTCCAGGCCAACCAAACTCGTTTAACTGGGTCAAAGTCCCCTGGTTTGTTTGAAACCTGTGTTCCAATATACTCAGAGACTCCAGTTACTCCAAACATTTATGGTATCCCTACCTCTACAAAAGAAGTTTTGCAGTTATAGGAGGACATTAGAACTGATCCTAGTGTAACGGTAAACACTTCTATTCCTGAACCAACTCCATCTAGGGTTAATTCGGAAGGTGTTGCCCCTCCAACACCTGTCACTGCATAATCTATACCTTCTTCGGCACCAGAAATATTTTACAGACCTGACAGTCTACCTCTCCCACCTGGATTGATTTCTATAGAAGAGATTGTGGAGGATCGTCCGTCCAGCACTGCATTGCATTTTGGAACTGGGATCACCCTATATCCTTCTTCATCAGAAGTTAGTCTCCCTTCATTGCAAGTTCCTGTAGAATCTCTAGGAAATATTTTGGATAGAAACCGTCGACATCTAGGACTATGTCATTTGACGCAGCAATAGCAGAACCTCCTGCTGCTACTCCAACAATGTTCGTTGGTGTACCATCTGTCCCAACTAACTCTCAACCGCTAGATGGAGTCCACCCAAGGATTGTTTCGACAGTATGGTCTGTTCCCATTTGTTTGTTTGGAATAATATCTGGAATCTCTTATGT
Organism: Pinus taeda; assembly: GCA_000404065.3. Classification (NCBI taxonomy): domain Eukaryota; kingdom Viridiplantae; phylum Streptophyta; class Pinopsida; order Pinales; family Pinaceae; genus Pinus; species Pinus taeda. Next base: position 16,571 of record APFE030353724.1, read on the forward strand.
TGAGTCTCAGCAAATTGATCCTTTGCAACAGCATCAATTTGGCAGTCCAGTCTCCAGAGGCCAATATTTCCTTTTAACACTAGATTGGCGCCATATGGGGGGCAATATGCCCTTTCATTGTTCCCTCCAGGAGAACAACCATATGAGAGTTCACAACAAAATTCAAGTCATGCTGGAAATACATCCAGTGGTTGGGTACCAATACTGCCTCAGCAGCCAAGAGTTGTATATTCAATGCAACCAAGTCTATCCGTGTCGAATATCCCCACTACACCGGCTATTGTAAAAGTGTCGCAAGTACAAGTGTTGCCTGTTGTATGTCAACCTCCAGTCTCTCAGGTCATAATACAATAGCCTCTTGTCTTTGCAACCCAATCACAACCGTCGATTAGTGGATCCTTAACTGAAGCAACCAAGTCTCAAATGGGTACTATAACCCCTCATCTTGGTCAAACATCTAGTATTGGGAAAAAACAAATGGTCTCACAGCAATGCCTGGTGCAATATCAACAACCATAATTCCAACAAGCTTACCAAGGACCTGTTCCAGATCCACCAGCACAAAATAGCCGTATATATTAGGAAGATCCAAAGCTGCACGAGTAGATCTAGTCCAGATTCAGTCGTTGATCCAGTTGACCAAAGATTTGCGGGTAATGGGCAACCGTATATTCAAAACAGTCACCATCCATCATATCATAATGGTTATGCCCATCAACCTTATCAAAGTTATCAACATCAAATACAAGGCGATCCCGTCCTCTCTTAGATATGCTTCGCCGAACCGGAATCAACAGTTGCCTTTCATTGCAACTTTAGAATTACCAAATCTGAATCGACTAACAAATGATTCAATTGCTTACGCCCCTTGGTGGCTAGTAATTCCTCATAAAATTCCATTAGATATTCCTAAATCCAATGGAAATGTGGGTGAAGATCCATTGAATCATGTGATGACCTTTCATCTGTGGTGTTCATCCAACACTCTAAATGATGATTCGATTAGGCTTCGCCTTTTCCAGTGAGCGTTAACTGGTCTGGCAACAATATGATACATCGAATTGCCTAGAGCTTAATTAGATAACTTCAGCGCCCTTGCCACGATCTTTTTAACCCATTTTCAGTTACCCATAAGGTACGAAATAGGAACAAAGCTTCTTGCCAATTTCAAGCAGACGACAACCACTCACATATCCATGAGTGGCAACGTCGTCATCGAATGGTAAAAACATATGTCCCTGATCAGCTGCTAGCTTAATGGTTTATTAATTCATTGTTACCTTCTATTATAGAAGATGTGGCTAAAGGGGGGGTTGTCACTGAATAGCAAGTCATTGCTCATGCACAATATCTAGACTTGATCGATACTCAGTCTGGCATGCTCTATGACAAAATCCCTGATGCTCCTAGACCAGATTTTTTCGTTCCTCCTCCTCCTAAATCAAACAAAGACTCTCATGTCGGTGATGGCGTGATAGGTATGACCAACACGAAATCCAGAAAGGCTACATCTAAGAAATCCTATAAGTTTTCTGGTCAAAATTCAAATGAATAACTTCTTGCCTCAGAGGTTAATGCCGTGTCGATTGACAAGGGCAAAGAAACAAAGCAACCAGGGGGAAAGAAGAAAGGGAAAAGAAAAAATAAGAAAAATAATGATTCATCTCCTGAAAAATATTTTGCAAACCCTTCTGGGCAAAAGAAACCTCCTTCGGGGTGTCAGATATGAGATGAGGATCATTGGACGAGAGATTGTTCGCATAAAGCTAAGATTAAGAAATTCTTCAAGAACTCAAAAACCTCAGCGGTATTTACTGATTCGTTTCTGAACCCAAAAACCAATCTGGTTGCTAGCGACAATGCTTCCCCATCCCAAGTGCTTATGTTGTCCATTTCAAAACAACAAAATGATGCTTTGATATCGACAAGGAATAAAGATTACGAGAATCCACAGCTGTAGAATAATAAGGCTACTGATCAACCTAGTAGTTTGACAACAACTTTGACCGAAGTTGTGCCACCCATCATTCCTAAGCTAATGATAAATCTGCCAAAGGGAGTAGTACACAAATCGACATTTAATCCTTGTGCTCGAGCGGCACATAATTATAATATAGTAGAGCATCTGGCCCAATCGCCATCCGCTATGTCGACACTTGAAGTAATGAAAAATTTCCCCTCCCAAAAGCAAGCTCTATTATCAGCAATAGGTGGGATTGACCCAGTGGATTCCAACCTTGTGGCCTTTAATCATAAAGGATACGAACCTCAGTTACCAGCTCAACTCGCTTTCCTCATTCAAGTGAAAGCCCTCAACAAAACTATTCATTGAACAATTATTGATGAGGGGGCATCTACATGCATCATGTCAATGAGCTGCTGGAAAACTTTAGGCTCACCACCCTTGTCGCGATCATCAAAAACATTAAAAGCATTCGATGGACGAACATACACCCCATACAGGATTTAAGTAACTTGCAATTTGAACTAGGGGGTAAGACAATAGAAATTGATGTCGAAGTTATCGATGGAAACCTCGATTACAACATCCTATTGGGAAGGCCCTGGATTTATGCTATGGCTGCTGTTGTGTCAACATACTTTAGAAAGATTGCATTTCCTTTTCAAGGAGGAATTATAGTTTTTGATTAACAAACCTTCCTCCCCAACAGTTCACAAGTTACGGGAAGCATTCCAATGATCCATGGAAGCTCTCATTCACTTCAAAATATCAGAGTAGGCCTCTTATAAGACCCTCCTTTAATGGGTACATTTTCCCTACTGCCTCCGAGTAATCTAGTAGAAGTGGCCATAGTGGAAACCTGCAATATGATATCTTCTATATTTAAAAGATTCAGAAGATTCCCAAACATTTTGTTAGAATGGATCCTCACTAGGTATTGCCCCCAAGCCCAATAAAAATATTGTAGCAATCAATTTTCTTTTCCTGGAGGGCAAACCCAAATCAATGCTCATCGAGTCTTTGGATAGATAGGTCTAAGGAATATGGCACCTCTTTAGATCCTTGGTCGCATGTACATTCTACAGATGAAGGAATCATTCAGTCAATGATGATAGGAGAGGCACCATGGGAAGATTACCACCATCGTTCCCATCTTCTGGATTACCACAAAGATTATTCCAGCGACCTTAATCATCCTTTAGTTTTTTATTTTCTATCAAATACTGTAAATACAGTGGATTCCGAGGACAGTTCTTATCTCGTGTTGACCTTGTTAAAAAAGGAAACAAGGAGTAATGAGGATAGTTCTTTTATTGTGTCAATCTCATTAAAAAATGAAACAACTCCCTTTCCAAATTGAGTCTTTGATTACGATCACGTAAAATCCAAGTCGAGTATTTCAAAGATCTCGAAGGTAAATCTTCATTCCAACCACTACGTTGAATGCAATGAAGCTTGGGGGCATGCACCTCGATTTGCATCATTATGCTGGGGGCATGCGAACTTATAACAAGCATAGTTTTTTGTTTCAACCTTGTGTAAACATGAAATCGAATCTGAGCATATGTTGTCGCATGGTTCAAGCTCATTAAAAAGTGAACCAGGCTACGAGCAGTTTTACGCGAAGTTCAAGCTCGTTAAAAAATAAACCTAGCAATGAGCATATGTTCCACCAGAGTTTAAGCTCATTAGAAAATGAACCCACCTACAATAAATAACCATTGCGATCGCATTATCATAAGCTTTTGAGCCTTGGTCGTGTTCTTACCATCACCTCCACTCTGTTTTAGCCAATCATATGCCTCCATTTGATTGTTTACCCCTTTTGAGGAACAATTGCGACGAGTGATCTTATTAGCCACCTTCTTTACACTGTCGTGATCAAAAAGCTCCAAACCGTACCTAGAACCATCTGCTATCTGAAATCATCACTCGTTCCTCAAAAAATGAGTCTTCTTTAATCTCTTTTCATCTAACTTGTAAAATATGAAAATATTGCCAAGAGGTTGGCCTCTCTAGCTCGTTAACGCGATCAGAAGTGCTATCCCTCCTCTAGATTTTAATCTTTTTGGACGTGAGGGATTATTACGTAAAAAAATCCAGCGTTTGTCTTGTTCGGTTCGTTAAAAATATATAAAAGTCATCCCTTTCATATTGTTTTATACTTTTTCAGACTTAAGGGATTATATTACAAAAAAGGAATACTGGAGTTTCCTTTCTGTCTCCTTTCAGGCTCTCTAAAATTGAAAAGGACCGAGTTGTCTTTGTCGTTAAACTCGTTAAAACGATAGTGACAAACTTGTCCATGCAGACAAGAGTGAATTTCACTGTCACTAGGCTCATTAAAACATAGTGATAGGTTTTCCCGAAGGGAAAATTATAGAACAAGCATATGTTATCCTCCTCAAGCTTGAAAAAACTAAAGAGGTACTGGTCAGAAATGACTGGGGAAAAATTGGGAAGAAAACTTGAAGAAACTTTATTGGTAGCAGGTCGCTCTTGAACATGAGAATTTTACTCCATCACCATGATTGAGTCGGGTTGGGTTATTCCGTTCACTAGTCATATTACCATTGGTCCACCATACCATCCATTTTTGGGGTTAATGATACCAATCCATTTCAGTGTCATCGATATGTTCAAGAGAAGTCGCTCAGAGAATTCACCAACCCACCTTGTGTCTCATCCACTGCAATACCTTCACGCTTCATTCTTTCATGACTGTGACTCTGAACCTTGTATCATCAGATCTTTTTCACCTCCATAAAATCACTCGCTCCGTTCTGTGTCGTAGATGCGGGATTCATTAATGCCCTCCTACAACGGGTCACTTCTTGTCGATATCAGCGCATTATCCAAGAAGTCGACCTAGGAACAACCCTTTCAGTAGTTTGAAGCTTGCATGCCTCAATCGAAAGTTTCTCACCTCTGGCGACATGTTTACCTCAATGGCCTTCGACCAAAATATTTTTCTTGGTGTCATACCTTGAGGGTCATCATCATTATCGGTGATTCCTCTCGTGCCTGTTAACGGCTTATATCATTGGCTGGTAATCAGGCGATTGTTGGGTTGTGTTATATTCTTTCCACAACTAACCTACCTAGTGAACCGGGGGGTTAGAGGGGGGGCGGCAACCCCCCCTGTCCGGGGGGTTTGAGGGGGGCGGGTAGCCCCCCTCTACGGGGTTCGTGGCAGCGCCCCGAGAATTTTTTTTTTTGGCCTATATTAGGTTGGGCGAACCTACCTATGGTTTTCAGTCCATGGTTTTCGATGCGATGGTTTTCGGTCCATGGTATTGGATGCTTCGGCATGTATAAATATGTATTGTAACATTGAAAGGAATATAATGAAAAATCAAGCTGGTAGTCTCGGTTTTGAGATCCAGTGGGAAATCTCTGTGTATATGTGTTTTATGGGTTATGCCCTCGCATTTTTATTTTCTTGTGATTTAGAATTCGTATGCAGGTAATTTCTGTACGGGGTTAAAACCTACATGGTATCAGAGCTGTTTTGGCTTCAGGGGACGCTTTTGTTGCTTAGGGGTTTTGCTCGGGCCTGTGGTAGACCCTGTTCAGTGGGAGATCTGCGAGATCGATTCTGGTGGTGAAAGAAGATGGCGAGCAGCGGAAAGATAGAGATTGAGAAGTTCAATGGTCAAATTTTTGAGTTGTGGAAACTCAAGATGGAGGATCTGTTGGTGGATAAAGATCAGTGGATCGCGGTAGATCTGGGTACTAAACCAACGGGAGTGACCAATGAAGAATGGAAGAAGCTGGATCGAAAGGCAAAGAGCATAATACGATTGTGTGTCTCAGATTCAGTATTGTTGAATGTATCAGGGGAAGCTACGGCGAAGGCTCTGTGGGACAAGTTAGGGACTTTGTACCAATCTAAGTCTCCGGTGAATAAACTATTCCTGCGGAAAAAGCTGTATAATCTGAGGATGAAAGGTGGAGACTCGGTGATAGAGCATCTGAATGCGTTTAACACTGTGGTAAGTCAGTTATCATCTGTTGATATTAAAATTTCAGATGAAGATAAGTGCATCAGTTTGTTGTGTTCTCTACCAGATTCGTGGGATAGTCTGGTTATTGCAATAGGTAGCAATGCCACTGCTTTGCAGTTTGATGAAATAGTCTCAGCCTTGCTGATGGAGGAGATGAGACAGAAAAATATGGACAACCAGAATGGTGATGCCTTGTCTGTATGAGGACGGTCCCAGAACAGAAACAAAAATAAGTCATTCGAGTGGGCGATCTAAATCTAGAGGGAGATCTAAATCTCCAGGAAAACCTACAAAGGTGGTGTGCTGGAAATGCGGAAAGGAAGGGCACTTCAGAAGGGAGTTTAAATCTAAAGCTCCTGATAAAGGAAAGGGATTTGATGATGCTCCTTCTGTAGAGGAAAAAACCACCTCAGATGAAGGTGGGGATGTGTACTTGGCTTCTTCAAGTACACAAGTAGATCATGAGGCATGGTGGATTGACTCAGGTGCATCCTTTCACTTCACTCCCCATAGAGAGTGGTTCTGCGAGTATGAGAAATACGATGGTGGTGATGTCTTCTTAGGAGATGATAGGAAGGCTAGAATCATTGGTCGTGGAAAAGTAAGTTGAAGTTGC
>APFE030353724.1:26059-43792 GCA_000404065.3 Pinus taeda
AATTTTCTTGGCAAAGAACCGTGCTTATCATTCAAAGACAAAGCACATTGATGTTCAGTATCACTTTGTGAGGGATATGATAGAAGACAAAAAGGTGTTGCAGGTAAAGGTGGACACTTTGAAGAATATTGCAGATGCATTGACAAAATCTGTGAGCTCTGAGAAGTTCTCTTGGTGTAGAGAAACAATGGGCGTTTTAGGGTTGGATAAATGACTAATCTCTCCTGTGGCCCCCTGTGGAAAGAAAACAACAAGTGGGAGATTGTTGGGTTGTGTTATATTCTTTCCACGACTAACCTACGTAGTGAACCGGGGGGGCAATAGCTCCCCCTGTCTGGGGGGTTTGAGGGGGGCGGGTAGCCCCCTCTACGGGGTTCGGGGCAGCGCCCCGAGATTTTTTTTTTTGACCCATATTAGGTTGGCGAACCTACCTATGGTTTTTGGTCCTGGTTTTGGACGCGATGGTTGTCGGTCCATGGTATTGGATGCTTCAGCATGTATAAATATGTATTGTAACATTGAAAGGAATATAATGAAAGATCAAGCTGATAGTCTCGGTTTTGAGATCCAGTGGGAAATCTCTATGTATATGTGTTTTATGTGTTATGCTCTCGCATTTTATTTTTCTGTGATTTAGAATTCGTATGCAGGTAATTTCTATATGGGGTTAAAACCTACAGCGATGTCTTTCCATGTTCGACTCCAGAACACCTTTTCACATGGACCAACTTGTACTTTAGGCGAAGATTGAATGAGTTTTGAAGACCCCAGATCTAGTTTCATCCATCCAGGCTGCGATATATTCATGAAAATAAAGACATCAAATGTACATCATTACTGCATAGATAATCGTCCAAGCCAAAGGATGATGGCTCTACCAGAATCATCAGTCTGCAACACAGACGGTTGTCTGTCCTATGTACATGAGAATGAATTTATAAAACTGAGCATGGGAATGTCCGCCTCAGCTAGATCATGAAAATATTATGAAGCTAATGTATTTTATTGTATCTTATTACAGCTCGCCTTCCAGTTTGAAAAACCTCGGATCCTCATGATAAAGTATTTCACCCGAAATCTGAAGATTTATGACCTCATGCTTTAGGGGGCAACTGTTATAGACATATTTGGGCACTGCAACTCCAGTCACATATATCTATAAACCAAGGGCTTCTAAGTCCCTAAAAGTGTTGTTTCAAACCCTAAAGGAGCAAGGTCAGTTGATTACATCAACTCCCAGAAGTTCTCCTTGAAAAAATACTCAAAACTGGTCAAAACTGAACCATACAGACTGCTCAGTGCTAAGGGTACGATGCATCTCACTTTCCACATGCAAAAAGTGTGATGCATACTGAAAATCCCTTCTGTGGGGTGTGAGGAGCGAGAGAAAACAAATGGCAGAAGCAGTTGGCTAGGTGGAAACCCAGAGAATCTTCTAGAAACTGCCCATTTGACACTTGCCTCTTTTAATTCGCCTAGGGATGAGTAAGAGATCATGAATCTCCAAGTGGAACCAAGAACTATCAGAGAAAGGACACTAATAAAAATCCCAGAAGTTGACTCACCCACCTGCAAAAGATCTATATATGGATCCCTCATCCCAGAGATCCAGAGGCTAGAATTTTGCATCTTGTAAGGAAGTGTTGTTGGTTTCTTTGTGGAACATCATAGTGTTGGGTTATCTAGCTTTTCATGAGGTGAAGGGCTTTCATGCTGGGAGGATGACGCTAGGTTAGATCAATGGGTCGTAATCCTCTCTTCTACTCTTTATATTAATAAAGCTATTTGAGTTTTTGTCCATATTCTTGTATGTCTAAGTTGATATATGCATTTGTATGGTCAATATATATCTGATCTTATATTGTTTATGATTGTAGGTCTCTGTGCTTTGATGGTATTATGCTGCTTTGACTCTACAGGTGTTCTTTCATGCAGGACAGGTGAGGAAGGAGCAGCAAAGATCTGTCAAAGGGGAGAGGAAACAAGCAAGGAGCCAAGCAAAAGACTGAGGTTGGTACTCTCTGCTTCTCTCTCATCTACTTCTAATAAAGGAAAACGCAAGTAACTTTAGTTTGTTTGTTTCTAAGATAGATACCCGTCTTAATGGGACTAGTAGCTCTAAATGGACACTATATTTCCTGATAACACCAACCACTAGTTGCGACAGCGGAAAATTATAGTCACTGCCGCTTGCTCCTCCAAAGAGATATACTAGCTTTGCGGAGTGGAGAAGCCAAGGTTCATTACAATATTATCGAAGCCTTCTCTAAGATACTCCTATAGGAAGCTTGGCTGACCAAAAGCCTTTACAATAATTTATGATGGACTATTTATAGAAAAGGGTGGGGTGGCCCTTGACATTCCCCTTTGTGACAATTCATCTACCCTCATAGCTTCATCTACTCTGCGACTACTACATCCAACTATTGACACTTGAACTTACACTTCATAAGACATTACATACAATTTGTACATGTACCCATGTGAGACAATATAGGCTTGAGAAAGCCATGCAAGATGTCACTATGACTCAGAAAATTGTGGGAAGACCACCTCTTTGACATCCTCATGGTGGTCAACAGTAGAAAACTGATTCCAAGCTCGATAGTCTACAATGGTGTCTATGTAGTCTAAGGTGACATCTTTCTCGAAACGAACTCTTGCCTCCATAGAATACGGTTACACTATTCGGGATCCTTTTTCCAACTCGTCTAATAACATGTGCATCATTCTCTTGAGTGCGGCCGAACCAACAACATACTGGTGCATGGTGTCTCAATTGATCACCAAGTATGGGATGGTGGCTATGTGTGTCAACTCGTCAAAGTACGAGTCAAGCTCCAATTAGACCTATGCCTTTGCATTTTCTTGGGTGAGTGTCCCAATAGATGGGATCGCATGTGCGTGCACAACAACATCCTTACTCCTGAATACCCGTGCATGGGAAGTCTGTAGACTAGTGATGAGATGCGAGAGATCTTGATAGTCCTGGATCTGACTCTGGATCCATGCCTTCAGCTCGACTGCTCTGGGCTTCATCATCTTGGGCTCCATCCCTTGTATCTCATTGTACATGTTTGCATGTAATCAACAACAGCATGCAAGTTCGACAAGATATGTGCTCTCCTCGCACATCACTGCTGCCAACTATTGAGATGGACAATCACCTTATGCACGGTACCAAACTTGGAATAAAATGCCCACATGACTGCGTCAAGGGACAATACTTCATCCAATATTTCCTTGTTCAAATTTGCTCAGGCATATTCTGTAACCAACTCTCCTCCCTGCTTAGACATTTGTAACTCCTTAGCCATTCACTCATTTTTTGCTATTAGGAAGCGAACACTCAATCTAGTGGCTTTGACATATGCTCTGGTAGCATCGACCAATGTTGTTGGATGTTTGTGCATGTCAGACATGATCACTTGTTCCTTAAACTGCACAGGAGATGTATGATCATCCGGAGTCAGTACTCTGTGAGATTGCACAACTCTATGTTGGGATTCATCGAATGAGATGTTGTGCATCTCTCCCTCTGGATTGTCTCCAAGGATCGTAGTGTCTCCTTGATCGCTTGGGACTTGCTCCATTTCTAGATTCGGTGAAGCTGGTGGGTCAACCTCTTGGTGGTGAAGCATGAGGTCGATGTCTTTCTCTAATTCTTGTTTCTCCATGCTCGTATCCATCTTCTCAAGTGTTCACTCAATTTCTTGAGCAAAGTACTCCTCCAGTGAAGTCTCACCCTGCCTTCTTAGTGCCAGCTGTTCAGATGAGTTGACTACCAGTATGGGTGCAATTTCATCTGTTAATACATTTTGCACCCCATGCTATATGTGTTCTTGATGCACTTCCTTATCCGATATGCGCAACTCTTGTTCCTTCTGGAGTTTCTCCTTCAACTCATGCAACTCCTTCTCTATTTTTCTCTCTGCCTTTGTGTGTTCCTCTTGTCGTGTTGTTGCCTTTTCACCTCTATTATCAAAGCTACTTTCTCCACAAGTGGGTCTACTAAGAACTTGCATATTTGTCCCTCCTCCATGCTATCGACAATATTCATCTTACCTTTGTCATGTACTCATATGTTTACCTCTAATGCTACTACTGCTGGTGCTCTCTTGGATGCTGCTTCACATTACTTTGCTAACCATTCCATAGCGATGTTGACCAATTCATTGGGCCTAGAGAAGTTGTAACAATATCTCCATGGGTCATCCTCCGCCTAATGACATGCCCTGTGGATCCACTGAAACTATACTCTCGTGTAGTGATCCTTTACAAGACAATGCGGGCCATACAGATTGTAGCTTCAGGTGTCGAATGGATGTTTCTTGATCTCCTCTGATTTGACATCTGCATGATTGAAATTTTGTATCTCGTATAACCTGACCCACAATAGAAGAGCGGGCTAAGGTGCCTTCTTCTTCTGGTGTAGCCTAGCTAACAGTCCTATCGAGATGTGGTATGATACTTCCTACATGATGAACTTGTCGAAGGCAAACTTCGGCAAAACATGTGGAGGCTTCTCTACATTGTACATTCGTGATGAAGGTGCCAAACAGTGAGGCATACCAATCTGCTATATCGATCAGTGCCTCCATTTATTCCTTTGACATGCAGTTTGGATCTTGTTCAAATATCATCTTGTACACTGGGGTTACAAAATGATCGGACAACTGTGTGATAACTCCTCTGAAGCTGCATTCGAACAACATTTTACAATAAGTGTTCACAAAGGTCTCCATGATGTCCATGCCCACTTCAAGCCCAAGAACTCATGACGGGAAAAAATTGAATCCAAGATGTAAGTGGACATGTAGATTTCTTCTTGTTGACCTTGGGGTGATCACCGAGCTCTTGATACCTGTTCCTTTAGCTGGTGAGCCAACATGTCGGACCAGTTGCATGTTTTTCCTTCTCTGGCCACTTAGTCTAATGCAATCACCCAACTCTGTGGGAAGGATTCTGTGATGTCTTGGTCATACATGTGACATGAAAATATGACCAAGTATTGATACGTCTTCCTCAATATCTTTGTCTTGTAGCTTTGGTTGGGTGCCATCCTCAATTTGGCAAGCTCCTTTACCCAGTTCTTTAAGATGTCTCTGGGGTTGGGATTGCTACTAGGCATGATGAAGGGTGTCTCCATGGTGACCACGGGCTTCGACATATGGTACATCTATTCATAATCCTACGCCCTAAAGGTATTAATCTACATCTCGCGGACACTAATCAATGTCATCATCTCAGGATCAGTGTGCAAGACGATCCAATGTATCATGTTCGTGCATCGGAACACGGGATATCTACATGCAATCTGGTACAAGCTAGACTTGTGGATGTTCACATAGATTGGTGGTCTTCGAGGTCTTCCCCAAAAGTTCTTGCAAATGCATCATTCATCTCTTGCCATTTCAACTTGATGTCCTTGTCTACAATGAGCTTGGTGTCTTCATAGATCGGAAGACTTGTAGACACTCGCTCAACTACTCCTCCAGTTGCACTTCTCTTAGTGTCCTTTGATCGTGCTCTCTTGGAGGCCATTCATCCTGAACTACTGAGAGGTGGACGAACACCTACTAGATTTAGAGACATGGAAACATGCATGGCAAGATATATGTCAGCTAAAACCAAAGAAAACTTGAGGAATGACATGCCTCATACTTGGGGATTAACTGGAAAAGATTGCACAATTTTTCTTGGGAGGCTAGGAGACGGGTTGCCTGTACTGCGCACAAGGTAGTCCGAGCTGCTGGGAAGCTAGGTGACTATTGGAATTACGTAATTCACAATCCAAATTGGCCATCTGGTGGCTGGGATTGTGTAATGCATAATTCCAACTGGAAGGGTTGCAGGCCCAGTGATTTCATTGCGTAGTTTTCTGGGCCAACAGTCACTACCTCTTAGAATTGTGCAATGCAAGATTGGAGGATAGTCACTTTGCATAAATGCGCACTTTCCTGGGAGGAAGGCAGAGCCTTCCCTCCCAGGATTGCACAATGCTATCTTGGTGAGGTAGAGTCTGGGCCAAGGCTACCCAAACCCACAGATGGGTAACCGAAAGGAAATGTGGAAGTGAATGCATGGCGATACTGAGTTTAAGAAGGAGTGAATGATTGTGCATGCAAACAATCAATGGAAGATTTAGAAAATGGCACAACATGCATGTGTGAAAAGTGAGTCCCTGAATTAGCGTCTGTTTGCACAAAATAGTGTCATGCAAGTGCAACAGTGAGCTGCTAAGGAAAACTGAAATGGTGCTAGTACAAGCTAATATGCATGTAAATGATAACAAGCATTCACAGAAATCAAGCAGACAACACTCACACAAGCCAAAACACAAAAAGTGACAGAAATGCTACAAAAGACAAGTTAAGAGGACTTACTTGGAAATTTATGAGCTGGATGTGTCAAAGACTCCCGGATGTGTTGTGGGATGTCATAGCTCCAAGATCGATGTGAAGAAGTGAGTTCTAAAGTTTCGAATAAATAAGTTTGATGCTCATGACGCGCATGCCACAAATCTAGGAAAAATTGAAACTTGGAGGAAAGATTCTAAAACGATCTTTGCATCTAACCTCTAGTTGCTAAAAATAGCTCCCTAAAATCTAGGGATGTTTATTGCATGTTGTTTTTTTCTATTTCGGGAAAAAAAATCTCGTGCATGCAAGTCAAGATTTCTCGGTCCTGGGTGGAACTGGTCAACCTAATGGCACATGCAACAACCTACCTGACATGAGTCTAACTTTTTCATAGTTTCTTGGAAGAATTTGGGTTGGTTGCAAGGGATTGCACAATTTTTGGGCTGACCAATTCTACTGGGCCAGATTGCACAATTTTTCCAGGGAAGGTTGATAGGCAGAATTGCACAATTTCTAAGGCCAACAGGCTTACAGTCAGGATTGCACAGTTTCTGGAGGGAAGGCTAGTTCCCCTCCAAAATTGTGTAATTTCTTGAGGGAGATGGTTAGCCTGTAGCTATACCATGTTTGGAGAAGTAGCCTGTGAGGGGAATGCAACAAGCTATCATGCATCAGCTATCATGCTACTAGAAAACCACTAAAGCTTTTGTACTTGATAGTGAAAGACATGCTACTAAGGATGGTTGGTAGGGAGGCTCCAAAACAAAGCTAAGGAAACATTTTGGAGGGTGGTTGTAGCTGCTTTAATATGGTGCTAGTGGATAAGAAATAAAATGACTCGATATTTTTTGTCATGGAACCCAGATATGTGGATAATGTGCATAATGAACGGGCCTACACAGTCATGAGAATATGACACGAATCAGCGTTCCTATGGATGAAGAAATGAATCGTATATGGTGTTGGGTGTCATCAACACCAGGTGGTGGGAGAATCTTCCTTATGGGTGCTTGACGGTAGCCAAAGGAATGGAATGGGGTCCTGGGAGCCAAGCATGTTGGCTCATAAACGCTGGTGCTAATGTGGTATATTTTTTGTGTTGCGACATCTGTTGTAGCTGCTGACAATGGTATTGGTAGGGTAATAGTGGAAGGTGCATGCCACTGACTGGTTTGAAGCTAAGCATATATTTTAAAAGGTGGTGAAGTTCTAGTATTATGTTGATGCAAATAGTCCCATGTCTCTCAAAATTGGGGGAGGTGTGGGAAAAACTGAGTATGATGGTTTCATGTAGAAATGAGACAACTATGGAACTTGCACCAGGGTTTGTTGTTAGGGACAAATTGAGGAACCTAGTGCCACTTATTAAGTTCCTACAAATTGGAACACTAGTTAATCAAATGTCTAGGTTCATTACATAAGGATCAAGTGTGATCAGGCTGAGGTGGCATTAATTATGGCTTCCTCCTTATATGATGGAATGTTGTGTGACAATGGGTGCAAGAGGAATATGAACATGAAGCTTCTTCCTCAAAGACACAATAGATGGTCTAAGACACATCGTCTACCATTGGGGTGTTGGGGAGTGATGGTGTGACAATATTAGTTTTGGTGAGAGCTCCTAATGCGTCCCAATAGTAAGGGATTTCTGGACAATGATGTGTGTAGTGTTTATTATGTGTGCATATAAAGCATGAATGGTTAGTACGTAATTCCTTATTACGTGGTGGTGTGGCCTTATCCCTGGAGGTGGATATGGGGCCATTATTGCCTAAGGGGAATTAAGAAGGAGTTTTAACTCTTCTAACTTTGTGCATAAATTGGTAGGGTGCCCTGATACCTCACATAATACACATGGTGAGGGTACCCTGGAAGAGGAGGTAGTTGGGGTTTCAATGTTTTTACCTTTTTGTTTATCCCTTTTGGTGGTCCCTGCTGGTATCACCACAGGTATAGTTCCTTGAGGTGTGGTTAAATTAATTCTCATTTAGATTGGAGTGATGCCTAGGTTTGTTGACATGGTCTGTGTGGTCAAATACCAAACATGGATTGTGAGAGCCACGTTGGGCAAGGTAAGTGTTGCAATGACTTGATGTGATGTAAAATTAGGTGGGGGATACAAGAAAGGTGTCTTGTTTATGGCATATGGTAGGAATGTTTACTCAATGGTCCCAATGTTGGGTGTGTCCTGAATCAATTCTGAAGACTGGCCAGTGTTTGATGAACTCATCATATATACCGAAGTTGTGGGCATAGGCTCGATTAGGGGTGGGTCTCCTAGGTATGTTACTAGGAGTGATGATGTTTTAAATATCCGTGATCTTGCTTCAATGTAGAAAGGGATAAACTCATTGTGGGATGTTATGAGTGGTAAGACACCATCAAGAGTTGCAGGTGTCTATTTCTCGTAGTATGTGAGTTAATCAATGGTGATGATATTTCCCTCATGGGGAACATCTTGATACAAAATACTGATGATGCTACTACAACTACTACATTTATGGCATACATGTATATGTGGCCAAGTAAAATATTGTAATATAATTGGGCATTTTTTTACCAACAAGTTCCACCGGGACATTTTGGAAAAGTTTGATGAGTGTGAATGGGCGTTCATCGTAAGCTATTAAATTAATGGGAGAACTAGTAAGTTAAGGGGATCCTAGTTTCTACCAAATTTATTTTGACATAATATAGGTGGATGTCCCTTCATCTACAATTCGTATATGCATGGCGATGTTATGAAAGGTGACTGGTATTTAAAAAGAAACGATTGATCGGAGTCATGTTGAATCATTGTCCAAATCAAAGGTAATCAATGGTGAATTTGAAGGGTTGATTGCGCCTAGTGAAAAAAGTAGGTATTTACATTGGGATGGAAAAGTTTGCAAGACCTCCAATCTTGACATAACTGTGGGAGACTATGCTAAATCATCAATGATACTATAACTAGCAGTTGATTTTGAGTTATGGGAATTATGATGTAATGGGCTTTTGACCATGTGTGGGATAGGTTCGATAGGGGGTTTAGATATCGTCAAGAGATGCATGGTTGGTTTGAAGTCTAGCATTCTGATTTAGCTTTTGTGGGTTACTGGTACCCTAGCTTTGTGTTTGATTATGATTGGGGAAATTACCCCCTGGTGGTGCATGTGTAGGTTGGTTGTTGCCCCTTCCTAGGTTCTCCCTTTGATTTGTTTTTTCTTTTCTTCTTGTTCAGATTTGGTAGATTAGCAATGTTAAGGCTTGCAAACACCTACTATTGTTGGTTCAAAGAAGGTTGCACTAAATTAACACTTACGTTAGGCTAAGGTGAGCAATTAGTTTGTTGAGGAGTATGGAAAGGGAAATAAGGATTTCCTTGTCTTGGGTGGATGTAAGGGGTTTGGGGAGTCAACACAACATCTGTAGTGTGAGGAGGATATTGGTTACTTGATATGGTAGCATTTTCCCTTGCGTGGGAGGGTTTTGGGAATGCACTTGATGATTAGGATAGTACCCTGTGCTATTTGGGATTTGGGTTGCGTGTGGACCTCCAATAGATTTGAAATGGGGTGGTCCATTGTATATGTTTATGGACTGTTGGAATGTGCTACTAAGTTTATTTTGGGATATGATTCCATTCAAACCATATGCAACATTTTATGCTCCTAGCTTATGTTGGGTGAAAGGAAGCAGATGGGGAGAATTAGGTAGGACCATGCATAGGAATTCTGAATAAGTATAGATGAGCTAAAACTGTTGATATTTGGTGATAGCTTCTTCCTTTGTCTAAGGCACAATTATATCCACAACGTTTTCAATTGTTGGCAGAAGATATTTCAAAAATAAATCTAGGTGAAGGTCTTCTATTACATTGACCTTATAGAGGTTACGATGATTTCACCACTCATGGATATGGTCTGAAATATGAGTGGAGGTGGTTTTCAAAAAGTGGGCAGTTCTAACCCCATGTCATGTCACATTGGGAGTTGGAAGAAGGTGAGGAATGAACGATCTAGGGATTCAAATGTGTGATGAGAACCAACTGCCTTGCTCACATACCATTTCACGACAGGGTCAGTTAGGGTGTGTTGAAATAGCCTTAGATGAACTGAGTCCTCAATGATGTTCTTAGATGAACACCACAAATGATAGGTCATGATGTGGTTAGTGGGATATTCTCCTTCTTTTACTTCAAATTTGGGAATATATGAAGGTAGCTTGGTTGGAATAGGGGGTCAAGTTTGATTATGGGTGATTTGATCATTTGCAAGCTTGGTTAAATCTAGTAGATTCAAAGAAGCAACAAATGGGATCTTTATGTTGTTGGTCATATTGGTATGACCTGGGGATGTATCTTGGAAGAATTTTCCTTGAGAAGTAGTAGAGCTTCTTAGGGGAGTAGTATGTGAACTCCCTACATGTGTAGTAAGAGGGTTTCCTTGATGGGGAGGTGTCCCCAACAAGGTTGCTCCAATAAAGGATGACCCAAGCATAGTGGTTGCACCATGTCTTCTACGCCTTGATGGTGAGAGACAAGGTAAACTTCCTAATAAAGAGGGGAGGTTTAGGATGCAGCGAGAGCGACAAGTAACCCTTGAGTCCCCTATGGTGCCCTTTTTGGGTGAAAGTTACTTTATATGTTGAGAGGAAAAATTTTATCAAATAAAATGAACCACATACTCAAAATAAAGAGAAAACAAAAGGCTATTTCTCATTTTAATTTTATGCTATGTGATCAATGAAAAAAGAAAAAGGTTTTTGTTTGTTTGCATATGAGAAAAGTCCTAAAAGACCTATGCATAATTTCCACTCAAAAAGTAACTAGGCCTTGTGAGGATTCTTATAGAAGGGTATTGGGGTCACATCCCAAAAGTAATGCCAACACTTCCAACAACCTCGAATCAACCAAGATAATAAAGAGGATTAAGTGCTTGCCACACCGCTACCTATAAGGAAATATGCCTTAAAAATTTGGCCACTAAGATACCTTCGTCCCATGGGGGAAGTTGAGTCTTGATCTTTTTGGTAGTCAATAAAAAATATGGAGCATTATACAAGTTGGGTAGCCTCATATAAGACAACACACACTAGGACCTAAGACTAAACCCCTTTGGATCAGGTTTCTGGCATGCCTGGGTATTCTTTTCCATGGTATGATGAAGGATTTTAAACACCCTATAAGAAAACTTCTATGTTTTAGAATGCAAACAACCACGAAAACTTATGGGATGCCTACACCCATGGTCCTAACCTGAACTATAAATTATTTTGTGACCCCTATGGGGAATTTAATGTGTTCAAGAGATAGATTTGTTTTTAAAGAGGCTTATTCACTTAGGGTGTGAAAACGAAAGCTTCAAAGAAAGTAAGTATCAAGATTCCAAAAGGTGGATACCCTTGGTACAAAGTTTAGATGGGCTTAGTGTGTGGAGTGGAAGGTTGTGAAAGTGAACTTGTGATAATTCAAGAGTGCAAGGCAATGTGGATATGCGATGATCCTTTACAACTCCCCTAATTATGTTATGTTATGATTGTTCCTTGAAATAGAATAAATCATGTGTGGATGATGGTCCACTTACTTCTTTCCTAATTACACTTTTTGAACATATAGGGAGATGGAAAAATGAGTGCTTTGAGAAATATTTTAGATGCAAACCCAGGATCGTCATAAGGGTGCAAGGGAAGCAATGGATACTCCCTTTCTTACTAACACCCATTCCTAGTCCTCACAAAATTTGAAAAATGAAAAATTTTTGGTTAGTCAAAAATATGTGTGGATAATTGACTACCTACTCTCCTAATTAAGCTATGTGTGATGATTGAATTGAGAAGAACAAGATATAAAATATGTGTGGATTAGAAACACTTAATTTCCACTAGTTAAGTTATGTGAGTTTTAATTTCTCTAAGTAAAAATTAGAAATTACCTTACTAATAGTGGTTGGTAAAGTAACTATGAAACCTATCTAAACTATGAAAAACACAAGAGTGCAGGCAGTTCATTAGGTGTTGCCCAAACACTCAAGTAAGAAAAATTACAATTATTTTTTGGTCTTTCTGTAAATTGTGCATGTATTTATTTACACAAACACGTGACTCACACATATGTCTGTTGGAAAAGCCACGCAACTATCTCGAAAAGTTGAATTTAGGTTATGTCTTGGCTAGGAACAGGTTTAAGTGGGACCTGCAAAATTCCAAAGAGGTAATGGATGCTAATACAGTGACAATGCAGAGAGAGAGGTCCTCTAACACAACCAATTAAATCAAAGAAAGGCACAAAGTATGGTTGCCATTTTTTATTTGGTGTTTTGTTGAGCAAGGGTCCCTAAACACCTTTCCTTGTAGGTTGGTTGTCACCTAAAAAGGGCATACAAATAGTTGGATGATGTTAGTGATTGAATAAGAACCAACAAATCATGAATGTGGTAGGAAAATTACATGAACAATATTAAACAAAACTAAAACAAATAACATGAAACAATGCTTAAATGAAGCATAAAAACATCAACAAAAGACCTAGGAACATAGTTCCGTTTATTGATTGTTGGTAGAAGAGCTAAAAATGAGATATCAAAACACTTGAAGCCAATGCTCAAGAGCTCTAAAAAAGGACCTCCTTTCTTCAATCTCCTATGCAAGATCACTCTCTCTAAAATAAGCTAAGAGAACTCTTAATAATAATATAAGTATCTCAACAATGGAATGCAGGATTGTCTTGGGACAATTTTGTGAACATAACAATGATTTAACTTCTTATTTTCCTGGTATTCCAATGGCTTGTTTATATACAATTTTATGTCCTCTTTCCCTCCCTTAGCTCATTAATGAGAAAATGAATCAAGAGAAGGAGAAGAGGATCCATTGGAGGCTGAATATCTTCAATTCAACTCGAAATCAACTTTCCTTGGGTGGTACACGTCAAGGAATCCCAACTAAATAGGTGTGAAATAGTACTAGACTACTGACTCAGACTTTGGTTGACCCACATGACTATTGAAGCTTATCCATGCTTTGGTTTGAGTCAACAGTTCGTGATGTGTAGCTGAAAACTTAGTGAAATATTTGCCAAAAATTAAGAATTTGAGAATTTTCATGATCCAGAATTCACTCTCAAACAAGTGACCGAGGAAAAATCATCATAACTTTCTCTTCATGCACCAGATTGGAATTTCATAAAATGTGAAAACAAGAGAATGGATTATAGTATTTTGTGTATCAATTTTAGGGAAAAATTTGGAAACAATGACACGTGGCATTACGTACAAGTTATCTCTATTGAACCAGTCCATAATCAAGTCATTGTGGGAGATTTGACATAATATTATCTTGAAGAACCCAATTGTGGTCTGACTTATGGCATTCGAAAGAAGACTCACAGGACTACCACGAGCAGGAATTTCGGACATTGGAGATCTGAAATTATAGAGTTACAGCCATTTAAATATCACTCTCCTAAAAGTAAGAAAAATGCGTGTATTGTTTTTTCAATTGCATAACTTATCTTTGAAAAATCTGTTTGAAGTGATTAAAGGGGCATAGTTAAGCAAATATACCATTGTTTGATTCCAAAATTCCTCGAAACAAAAAAATGGATATACCTAGTAAGCAGATATAAAGCTCTTCTATGACACGTGAAGAAGAGGAAGAAATTTAGCATGATATATCAATTTTACGAAACCAAGGGCAACAAATTTCGCTCTCACAAAAGTAACAAAAAGAGAATTGGAAGTTGTTGGGATGGGCTCCCCTAGGTTAGTTTGGGGTTAATATAACCCAAAATTTGGGTACAATTTGTAAATAATGTAAAGTCTCCGCAATTTGTGGATGTGCAGTGTGTAAGTGAATGGGAGTCAAAGGGGCTTAGCCCCTTGTTTTGGATAAGTTTTGAGTTATTTTTGAGATTCACCCATGGTTTGTGGACAATGGCATTAAATGAAAAAGAGTATAAATAGGTGTGCCTTACAGAGTCTAAGGCAGTAGTAGAACTAGATGGAACTAAGATAGAGAAGGAAGATAGAAGAACGAAGGGCTCGAAAGGGCTTAGAAGACGAAAGGCTCTGCAACTGCATGGGCAGAAGCCTAGGTAGAAGTACGCAACTAAGTACGTGGACCCCTGCAACTATGTGCGTAGGGAAGTTTTGATTTTGTAATCTTGAATTAAGGATCAATAAAGATAGTTTTCCAAAGAATTCCTAAGTATTTCTGGTTATCTCTGTTAATGTTATATGATGATGATGAATGATTTGTTTTATGAGATATTGATTGAATGCTACGCAATTCTGTTGAATAAGTCTTAATAATGTGCAAAATTCTTGTTTAGTTACTTTCGCGAAGACCCTGGTGACTTCTCTTATGTTTACTGATGAATTAAGTAAATCTGTGCGAAATTTAAGACAGCTTTGTCATGCATATAAGTACGAAAATTGACTGTTAAAGGTCTGCAAGGACTGATCGTAGACCTTCGGAAAGGTTTGAAGGATATTTTAACAAAGTTGTAGCAACGTGCCCTAAGATTTTATTGATATGCATGAAGGAATATCTAAGGTGCTGAAAGACATCACACTAGTCTCTCGTTGCAAAAAATTGTTCTTGCATCCCCCCATACTGCTTTGGGTGGGACTGCAGCTTGCGCTATGCAGGTTGTTGCTGAAAGAGCCAGTAGTGTAGGGTTTTGTTGGTTGGTGCAACTAACTCTGAAGCTAGGTTAGGACCCCCTAAGCTAACAAATAGTTTCGTTGCCAAGACATGATCTGCTTGAAAGAGATGTGTAATGTTGCATCATTGGAATCTAACAAAGAAAGAAATTGAAAAGTGGTTGGATCAGAAGATTCACGAGTTCGCAGCGCAAGATAACAAGAATCCTCACTTGTCGAAGGAAGAGTGGTTGGATAGGTATATATACGGACATAAAAGAGATCTTCTTCTGCACCTTCCCCATTGAGGTGCATGAGTGGTTAGCTATACTGATAGACAGTCAAGGAAGTGGAAGCTCGATAGTCCTATAGTGTAGACTCCAGAATTAGTGTGACAGCTAGAAACCTCTGAAAACAAGATCGTGCGGGCTATCGATCATTGGCTCCATTGAATTCTAGGGGGATTTTTTTATAGAATTTGTAGTTAATACCTCAGTTAGCTATAGCGAAGCAGAGAGACGATTTTTCAAAGGACCGCAAGATAAGTATTTAAGATCATTTAATACTTGGATTAAAATGTTGTTATGTGAAAAATAGGTGATGCCATTACCTTGATGTTCGTAGCTACACGAAGTAGACGATTCTTCAAAAACCATGAAGGATCAGTACCAGAATGTAGTCCATTGATTCGACCTCCTTCAAGTGATGATGAAGGTGAGGGGTAAACTACACCATGAAGCGTTGTTAAGCTAATCACTCTAGGGATTCCTCGAGAAAATCATCCTTCCACTCCACCTCCACTACATACACCTTCGCCCACACCTCCACTTCCACCAGCACCATTCAACAAGGCAAATGCAATGAATATTCCAAGTTTGAAAGGCATAGGAAGTGAAGATGCAGAGCAGTTCTGGTTTGTTGCGAATGTTGTATGGACAACACAACAAATTATTGATGACAATATAAAGAAGGCACAGTTGGTTACCACTTTGCAGGATCATGCGCTAACTTGGTACATTAACTGTTGTTCTGATAATCCTCTTGCAATGCTAGCAGAGACTAAGGCGGCTTTAAACAAAGAGTTTAGTAGGCCTAAGTATGACACACCATCAGTAATTGGATTTAAAGAAATCATGATGAGGGTCAATGAGACACCCTGGAAATTTGATCAAAGGTTGTAGTGTCAGATCAGAGAAGCTAACAAGCAGATCACAAATAGCCAGCATCGTGAATGGTTTATAGCGTCATTCTTGCCCCACTTGAGAATCGGTCTATCATATCAGAAGATAGAAACATAGGCAGAAGCCTTGGAAATCATGATGAGACTGCATGCATCACCTATTCAGGATACGAACCTAGGAGTACAACACATCCACTCATAATTAACAAGCTTACACTTAGAGTTACAGAGTTTGAAGAAAGATAAGGAGACTAAACTAGAAGTGTGCACAGAAGTTTGGTGTTTAAAGTGCAAGGGCCATGGCCATGATAGAGATCACTGTCCTGTGTGTGCGAATTATGTTACAGGAGGGGGGCCAATTCCCTTGAAGCTAGAAGCTCTAGCAGGGATGAGCGTGGGGGTTGCACTATAGTGTGCTATTTACCAAGTTAATGGACAACATGGTCCAGGTGGATGTTGGTGGCCACCCACCTATCCCATTTGGACCCCCGCAACTATCTCTTTCAATTTCTCAGTTTTCGTAATTGTAGCACAATTTACTATTTTTAACGGTTTTTTCGGGTCCTGAACTTCCGGAGCCGTTTTGAGGCCCTAAACGATGTTTTTTTTTGGGAAATTTGGGGGCAACATGGGTCCATGGACCCATGTTTCCCTTCCCAAAGTGGTAGTTCTCAGATAGATCTTTCTCACGAGCTATCATACGTGTCAAATGGAGATCGTATGCCAAAGTTACGACCCCGGGAAATTGATGTACCAATTTACCCAAAATGGGGCCCACAATTTGGCTTTTCATCTTCTAGGGTTAGGTTTTGGAATGTGAAGGGTTTTCCATTATTTCTCAACAATAAATAGGCCTTCGAGCCCCATTGTAACACAAGTTGAGAACAGTTCAGAGGCATGTAGCCGCCACATCGCTTCTCAGAGATAAGCTACCATCGCCCTAGCTGGTTTATTTCCATTTATGGTTGTAATCATATTTCGGTATTTTCCATTAATGAAATGAAGTATTATTTCCACTGCATCTTTGTGTATATGGTTATCTCTGTAATTTATTGCATTCCTGTTTAAGTCTGGATCAGTGGTATCGGAGTGGTATGCTTTTTTCTTTGTTTTTCTTTGCATGTCCCCAACGAGGTCGGGATATAAGGAGTTATGGCTTGAACTGGTCGAACCTTTGCAAGACCAGCCTCGTAAATCCCGACGGCCTCCCATGGCGGATGAGAAGAAAGATGAGGGGGCAGGAGATCCTATCAAAATATTTCTCGAAGAAGCCCTCGAGTGGCAAAGGAACGCGATGATGGATAGCTTTGTGCAGATCCTTCAGCGACTACCCAGAGGTGACGCATCAGATTCCAGCAGCTACTCTGGAAATGCCATGCCCTTTAAGGTACAAGTTAATTTTGAAATCCCCATCTTCGAGGGTCAAATAGACGCAGATGCCGTAGATAAATGGTTAAATCTTCTAGAAGGGTATTTTTCTGTTCATGAATTTTCAAGTCAGGAAAAGATTGTTTTCACTCTTCTCAAAGCAGCCCCCCATGTCAAGGACTGGTGGGAAACCTACTGCGAG